>SJXQ01010247.1:58025-213955 GCA_006408695.1 Aepyceros melampus | reverse complement strand
ACATCTGAGCTCCTAAAATATTCATAATTTCCTAAGTGATAAGAACACTAGGAGCATCTTCTGTTTTATGGAGGAGACTGGGTGGGCTCCTACATGAGGGCTGATCACCAAAAAGACCATGATTAGAAGCTTGAAATTTTCAGCTCCACTGTCCATCTTCCAGAGATATGAGAGGAGCTGGAAATAATTAATCATGCCTACCTAAGGCAACCTCCATAAAATCACAGAAGTAGAGTTCTGAGAGCTTATATCTTGGCAAAAAGTCACATCCTAGGAGAGCGACAAACCCAAACCCACTGGACAAAACTCTACACTCAGGACCTTCCTGGATTTCACCCTATGTCTCTCTTCACCTGACTGTCCATCAGTATCCTTTATTATATTATTTAATAAGCTGATAAATGTACATACTTCCCTGAGTTCTTTGAGCCACTTGAGCAAATTAATTGAAACTCAGGAAGAGGTCACTGGAATCTCTGACTTATAGCCAGTTGGTAAGAAGCAGAAGTGATAATCTGGGCTTGTAAATTGTGTCTTGAGTGGGGAACAAAGATGGACAGTGAAGGGGTGGGATTTTGTGGGACTGAGCCCTTACCCAGTGGGCTCTTACTCTTTTTCCAGATAGTGTCAGAACTGAGTTGGATTATGAATTAAAGACCCAACTGGTTTTCACAGAAAATTGGTTGTGTGGACAAAATTCTCCACACATTTGGCCAGAGTGAACTGTTTTGCATCGGTAGCAAAGACAGTCACAAGAAGGAAACACACAGTAGGGAAGAACTTCTCCTCCAGAGAAGGAGGAAAATTGAGTTTCCTTTTTAATAAATATTTAGTCCATAACACTTAGTGAAATGCAGAGTGAAGGCAAAAAGCAATCAAATAATTGTGGCACTGAAATAACAAATGCAGATGCAAAAATAATAACCAAATATGGATTATAAGAGATGGTGGCATAATTTAACTTTGAAGTCCTGGAGAGTGTACCAGAAGTAAAGGAGAAACTGAGATGTGTAACTCTACAGACATGCAAGTGGACAATTAGAAAGCTTCTTTGGGAGCTTTGTAGAGCTTTCATCTCTTCTAGCTGGAAGCAGACAAGGCTGAGAACCAAGCCCAACACCTGATCATAACAGTTAGAATTTCTGTGTCAATTAAATGGCCAATCCAGCCAGCTAAGGCACTGGTAGGGAGTGAATGAAGTGCTGAGACATGGATTAAAACATGTGGGCAGTCATAGACAAGGCTGAAAACTTCAAAATTCTAAATCTTGCAAGCTCCTTGCCAGTTGAGGTATAACCAGCCACCCTGCCAGGAGACAGTTTTCCATCATTCTCTTTCATTTGCACATGTCTTGTGAGGAGAGACACTGACTGCTTTTGTTCTAGACTGTTTTCCCATAGATATCTGATAGTGAACAATTTCGGAAGACAGAGATGATGTTTTTCCTTTGGGAGAAAAAGGCAGGATACTTACTATCTGGTATGATAAAGTTGGACTTCCCAGGTGGCTCCACAGTAAAGTATCTATCTGTAATGCAGGAGACCCAGGTTTGATCCTTGAGTCAGAAAGATCCCCTGGAGAAAGAAATGGCAACCCACTCCAGTATTCTTGCCTGTGAAATCCCATGGACAGAGTAACCTAGCAGGCTACAGTCTATGGAGTCACAAAGAGTCGGGGGCTTAGTGACTAAACAGCAACAAATGATAAAGTTAATGTCACTTACTAGAACAAAAGGTTATCTGGTTTGCTGCCATGAATGATTTGGGTTCCCTAAGGTCAGATACTGTTTGAGCAGGAATATCATCTGTTCCTCTTCCCATCACTGAGGGACTAAAAGAAGAAAATGCCAATATCCAACGGATCAATATTGTTGTGAGAAATAAGGCCTTTTGTGTTTGACACAAGAATCTCACATCTTCTGCCCACTTCCATGAGCAAACTAAGTTCTTTGCTTGCAACTAGAGTATATTTCTGACACTTCCCAGTTCTAAACAGTTTTATTAGCAAGAATGAAATGCTGATGATAGAGGTATGGCTTCCTAGAAAAGAAAATGCAGGTCTTTCAACTTAATATATCGGGTTAGAGGCAAACTCATGGGAACTGATAACAAATATGTTGGCCAAATCATACTGTCACCAGACAATAACTATTTTTTCAATTCATTGTTTGTTAAGAAGAATAAGGGAAGTGATTATAAATCAATATAAGTAAATGAGTTCAAAGACAGCTGACCTTGTTGTTGTAACTCTCCTTTAGACAGCAGACTTCCTAATCAATATGATGGTCAGTCTCAAGACATTGTAAAAATTAGTACTAAGATTGTTCTAGGGATGAGGGGATAGAAATTTCTGATGCCCTTCAGAAAACAGTTACAGAGAAACACACCTAAACCAAGAGTGCAAGAAGGAAAATCAATGACCATGACTGGCTGAAGCCAGGTGAATCATTAGAACTTTGGTTGGTTTGCTTGGAAAATGAAGGAATGAAATGTGTAATACAAAGAAGGCAATAGCTAGGGTACTTTAGGATTCAGTCCCTCTTGCAGTCTAGCATCTTAACCTTCAATCCACTTGTAGAAGTTAGCAAAACTTCTCCAACACTTTTGCAGTAGATATTGGCAGTGTTAAGAAACATTTGAACCTCAGATTTCCCTGAGAAAGACCCCCTACGGTAAACAATAGATGAGGCACTGAATACTATTCAAGCTCTTACTGCTCTGGATTGAGTTTAACTGCAGATGAAGGTGACCCACTAGAGAATGAAAAACTGACTAAAAGAAGCCCAATAAAATTTTGCCGTCAATCCCACCACTCTGAAAATCTTAGGTTACCCTTATGTAAAGACTAGGCAATAACTGAAGACATGTTCTCATGATGATGAAACAATAAAGTCTCAAATTTTTATGGTGGACTGGACTGCTTTAAAAAGTAAATAACCACTGTGCCAATCAAACCCAACAGCCAAAGGTGAAGACAAAGCCCAGAGCCCCAGCCAGAAAGCAATGTGCCTTTGGCTGCTGAGTCAAAGGGTCCCTAAAGTAATAATGACCTTGCTGCCCAGATAGACTATGAGTAAACTGAAAATATTGGCAGTTTGTTTGGTTGAGCTGTGAAGAACAGCACTGCTGGAAATAAAATGAAAATATGACTTGCTTACTGGTTATGACCACTCTCTCCCTCTCTCACCCTCTAACTCTAGTTCAATTATATTAAGAAGATAATTATTGAAGTCTCTTTACCTAAGAGGAATCAGAGACTCTAAGCACCCATTTACGTATGCTTAGGAACTTTGGCAAAGGGAAAAATGAAAACTTATATATGGAGGAACAATATATGGAGGAACCTAGATTTTCTTGTTGTCTAACATAGTATTTAAGCTTGTTACTTTGGACTCAATCAGATCATTAACTAGCTGTTTGATCTAAATCTTAAACCCTTATAAATATCATTTTTCCTCATTGTGACCTAGAAACACTAATAGTACCTATTTTATAGGAATATTGTGAAGATTAAATGTGATGATGTACTTTAATACAAAGCACTTATTTGTTCTCAGTCACCATCAGTTGTTATCATGTATATAAAGTGTGTAATGAATATACCATCATAATTATTTTGCCATCGATAATGATAGTAAACATAGTCCGCCTACCACTGCTATGGGCTTCCCAGGTGGCACAGTGATAAAGAATCCACCTGCCAAAGCAGGAGACAGAGCAGATGCATGTTTGATCCCTGGGTCAGGAATATCCCCTGGAGCAGGAGATGGCAACCCACTCCAGTATTCTTGCCTGGAAAATGCCATGGACAGTGGAGCCTGGCAGGTGACAGTCCATGGGGTCACAAAGAGTCTGACATGACTGAGCAACTGAGAACGAGCACTGCTACTGTAGTAAAAATGCAGTTTATGTTACAAACTATCATGATGCATAAAGTTCGTATAACTATAAACTCCAAAAATTTAGGCAGACCCTTCACTAATAGTTAAGTATTAAGTAATTAATACTTCTCCCCTGGAAAGGAGGAAATAGTGACCTACTCCAGTATTTTTGCCTGAAGAATTCCATGGACAGAGGAGACTGACAGGGACAGTCCATGGGATCACAAAGAGCTGGACAACTGAGTGACTAACACTTTAACAAGTTTCCCTACGAATATAAATGTAGACTACCTAAGAATTAAGAATTATGATGTAGGTAAATTTATATTGACATGACAAAATATTGGAGGAGAAAAACAAGTTGCAAATTTTAATGATAATATAATAATATTTATATACATATAGATAATTATATAGAGAAAGAGTAACACATGTTGCATGCCTGCATATATTATATATCCTGTCTAAAATTATATGCTGTAGATTTCAACTGGCTATCTCTAGGAATATAATTAAGAAATATTTTTATATATTCTTTTCATATATATATTTTATATATTCTTATAATTGTTTAACTACTTTACAACAAGCAAGTTTCATATACGTCCCAAATTTTTTCATTGTGGAAAAGGTAGATTTTTACTGAGTATACATCTCTCTGAAAATTTAACAGTAAAGGAGATAAGTGCTTAATATATTACACTCCTACATCTTCTACTATTTTTCACTTATCTGTACTATGCTGCTGCTGCTACTGCTGCTGCTAAGTTGCTTTAGTCATGTCCGACTCTGTGACCCCATGGACGGCAGCCCACCAGGCTCCCCTGTCCCTGGGATTCTCCAGGCAAGAACACTGGAGTGTGTTGCCATTTCCTTCTCCAATGCATGAAAGTGAAAACTGAAAGTGAAGTTGCTCAGTCGTGTCCGACTCTTAGCGATCCGTGGACTGCAGCCTACCATACTCCTCCGTCCATGGGATTTTCCAGGCAAGAGTACTGGAGTGGGGTGCCATTTCCTTCTCCGTATCTGTACTATATAACTCCCCAAATCCTTCTAAATATCCAAGACAAGTATAATCCCAATGTAAAAGATAAAGAAATGACTCAGAAATATTTAGATTACACAGTCTTTCTTAGTGTAATCTTCAAAAAACCCTTCAAGGCTTTTAGTAACATGCACAAGATCAGGACAAGCACATGACCTCCTGTTCTTGAATGCTTGTCCAATACTTTTTCCATTATTTCACAAGGATCAGTTTATCAGAAGTTTACATGAAGGTACAGTGAGAAGAACAGAGGAAGCTGACATGTCCCTGTACCAGCTGCTGTGTTAACCTTTTGTTAAACAGAGAGATCTAGGGAAGGTAGCAAAGTACCTATGACCGATTGACTCTCTTAACCAGTGGGATACTGCTGTGGGAAATAATAGAAGTCAGGACATCTAGTCTAATATCCTTGCCAACAATTTTCTAGACCTCTAGGCAAATAGAATAATAATATTTAGTAAAAAGAGGATCCCTTTTCATGGGATATTCTTTAAAAGGTGCCCATCGTTTAGGGTTGTTGTTGTTCTTTAGTTGCTAAATTATGCCCGACTCTTTGTGACCCCACAGGCTGTAGTCCACCAGGCTCCCCTGTCCATGAGATTTCCCAGGCAAGAATACTCAGTGGGTTGCCATTTCATTCATTCCTATGGCTTAGGATTGCTTGCAGTTAATAAACCCAGAATCTGTAGATTTATGAAACTTGGACATTATTACATAAACCACAGTACACAATGGCGAGAACTAAAATCCTCTTCCTGTTTGAGGAGATAATCTCACTGAAAAACCACATCTATTCTGGCCAGAAACCACATGTCTTATGGAGGAAAAAAAGGACCCAGAAGTTGCCCTTCACATCCCAGACTTCTCCCTACTTTGTCTGAGCCTCCCAAATGCCTTCAAGATTAATAACAGGCAATACTTTTGACTCACGTGAGTTAGATTTGAAAATTCAATCTTTTATGTTAGCTCAAAAAGAGGGTTAAAAAGGCTAACAGAAAAAAATATGTACTTAACAAGTAGCGTTGCTGGTAAAGCATCCATCTGCCAACGCAGGAGATGCAAGAGATGAGGGTTCAGTCCCTCGGTCAGGAAGATCCCCTGGAGAAGGAAATGGCAACCCACTCCAGCATTCTTGTCTATAAAATCCCATAGACAGAGGAGCCTGGCAGGCTACAGTCTATAGAGTCATAAAGAGTTGGACAGGACTAGCAATTGACCACTTAGCAATAATACAGTTCTCCAGATAATAGGTGTGATTTAATATTCCTTTGCCAACAAATGTCCGTCTAGTCCAGGCTATGGTTTTTCCAGTAGTCATGTATGGATATGAGAGTTGGACAGTAAAGAAAGCTGAGCACGGAAGAACTGATGCTTTTGAACTGTGGTGCTAGAGAAGACTCTTGCAAGTCCCTTGGACTGCTAGAAGATCCAACCAGTCCATCCTAAAGGAGACCAGTCCTGGGTGTTCCTTAGAAGGACTAATGCTGAGGCTGAAACCCCAATACTTTAGCCACCTCATGCGAAGATTTGACTCATTGGAAAAGACCCTGATGCTTGGAGGGATTGGGGGCAGGAGGAGAAGGGGATGACCGAGGATGAGATGGCTGGATGGCATCACTGACTCAATGTACATGAGTTTGGGTGAACTCCGGGAGTTGATGATGGACAGGGAAGCCTGGTGTGCTGCAGTTCATGGGGTCGCAAAGAGTCGGACATGACTGAGTGACTGAACTGAAAAATGCAAGGCAAAGTAAACATTGACTTCCCATGTGCCAAGAGCTTTCCCTATTTTATTTTCCTATACAACATACCACATGAGGTAAGTAAAATCACTCCCAACTTTTTTATCAAATTAACAAGACACAAACAAATTTTTTTTTAACGTGCACTCATTCCCAGCTACTAAATCAGGAACCCGGAGTTCCAACTGGATCCAACTCTTCTCTACTTCCTGCTGTCTCCTTGTTGTTGTTATGTATTCACTAAGTCATGTCTGAGTCTTTGTGACCCTATGGACTGTAGCCTGCCAGTTCCTCTGTCCGTGGGATTTTCTAGGCAAGAATACTAGAGTGGGTTACCATTTCCTCCTCCAGGGGATCCTCCTGCCTGGGGATTGAACTCCTGTCTCCTGCATGTTCTGCATTGCAGGCAGATTCTTTACCAGTGAGCCACCTGGAAAGCCCCCTAGGAGGAGGTTAAATCTCTGATTACCCTTTTCATGGGTTGAATTAAGAGCCAGTTCTCTACTTTAGAAACTCATATGAAATCCCAAATGTATCAGAAAACAATATTTTCTAGGTTTTACAGCCCTAAGCATCATATATTCAACAATTAACTTCATTGCCTTTGCTTAGATCAGGGGTCCCCAAGGGGCCACAGACCCTTGCTGGCAGCACAGCAGAAACTGAGTGGCAAGCAAGTGAGCAGAACTTATCTACATTCACAGCCACTCTCTATCGCTTGCATTACCACCTGAGCTCCGCCTCCTGTCAGATGAGCAGTGACATAATAAGTGTAATGCACTTGGATCATCCCGAAACCGTCTCCCGACCCAGTCTGTGGAAAAAATTACCTTCAACAAAATCAGTCCTCGGTGCCAAAACAGCTGGGGACTGCTGGCTGAGATGTCCAGCAGTAGGGTCCAGGACTCAGGAAGATGAAACAATTCTCCATCTAACAGAAATTCCTTTGATGGCACTCAGCACCCACTCTTGAAAAAGTCATTTTTAATTACACTTTGACATTTATTTTACTTTTCATCAAAAACTCTAAGTAAATAAACCTCATGACTTTTAATGAAATGGATATGGGTTTTACCCTAGTAGTAGGTCAAAATTGAAAGAAGTCATATATGAAACTTTTGAAAGGGTTGGAGTGAAATTACTTCATGTTTCTTCATCTAAAACTAAAGTGATACTTCAGTGCTCCATAGGCAGAAATTTTTCTTCTTTTCTGACATATGATCCAGTGGGATTTATAACGCTTCTGCAGAAAAATGAATTCTAGAGAGGCTGAGATGATGAATAATTACAAGTAACAGAGTTTTTTTTTTCTTTTGATGTTATTCTCAGTTACTCCTAATTCTGCATAAATAAATATTTCTGGGAACAGAAGGGCAGTGGAGGAGTAGGTGCAGGTAAGAGTATGTCATGTTCTACAGCTCCAGCATACATCTACAAGTAGGCATTGTGCCATGAAACAGACAGCCACAGGTGAGCAGATGGCATCAGTCTATAGAAAGCTTATTCAGGCACATTTTCATAATTACACTTAAAGTATATGACTCATAGAGAAACAAAGACTATTTTCTTGTTACTCCTTGATTTTTAATATTTTCAAGCACTTACAGAGTCTATCTGTATTTTTAAAAAGAGAAAAGAAAAATCACAATTCAACACACACAAATGACAGATGATCCAAAGCAGAAATGATCAAAATACATAATGTCTGGATGATCTGGTCTAAGCTCTTTTGAAGAAATGTATCTAATATGGTAAAACTGATTATTTTGACTGCATTATTATTGTCTTTGCATACACTAATAGTGATGTACAGGTTGTCTCATCCAAAGAAAACTGTTTTAATTATTGGTATGATCTTTCAAGTGTGAAAAGTTGTCAAGAGAGAAAGTTTTGAGTCCATCCCAATGAAGGGATGCACTCAGATGCTGACAGTTCATTTATAAATACCAAAGTAACTGACTCATTTCATTATCAGGGCATGTAATACTTGCTTTTATGAAATAAGGAGTCCAAAAGGCCATTCTATACAACTGTGTCTCTTTTGCTGTCTTACGTACAGGTTTATCATTACCATGAAATAAGGAAGGAAGTCCGTCTGAGTTTCAGAAGTTGAGTAGAGCACAATTAGGGCAGATACCCAAGTCTCTACTTGTGTAATCCATATTTTAAAAACTTTCCCTTTGTATATGCCTTTAAAGTACGCCCCCCCCAAAACTTTTTTTCTTGTAATTTATTCTGTACTTATATGCCAGGTTACAAAGGCATAATGAAGGAATGATTACATTGCCCATATTTGTCAAGTGGATAGATATGAAGTTCTTACTGGTGTGCCTGTGCAAGCTCAATTGTGTCTGACTTTGCAACTCTATGGACTGTAGTCCACCAGGCTCTTCTGTCCATGGATTTTCCAAGCAAGAATACTAGAGTGAGTTGCCATTTCCTTCTCCAGGGGATCAAACCTGTGTCTCCTGCATCTCCTGAATTGCAAGTGAATTCTCTATCTCCTGATCTACTGGGGCTTCTCAGAAGTGAGTTATAAAATTTATATATATATATATATATATATATATATATATATATATAAAATATGCATGTAATATACTATAAAACTATTATATAGAGATTTATAATTTAAATGACAGGAAAATAATCTGGTTCAGTGTTTCCCTTAGTAAAATAAAGAGAATTTAAGGCATGACTGAATAGTATTTTTTTGAGGCCGGAAAGTCAATATGCCCTAACTTTCTTGCTTCATTTTCTATTTGAAACTGAAATTTGTTGTGCTATGGAAAGTGACTGTCAGCAACCAGATAACCAGTCTTCCCAATGCTTTTGGGGGACCCCTCTCAGACCAGAATCTTTTTTGCTGTGGTAAATTGATGCACACGCTCAAATAAAGCTCCCATCTGACTTGTCTGGTGTGAAGAGAACAAGTTTGGGAACCACAGACAGTAGGAACAAAGAAAGATAAAGATAGAACGTATATGACTATATCAAGTCTGACTATGCTACTTATTTTTCACCAAAAGAAAATATATAAGACACTTTGCAGTTTCTAATATCCAAGTCAAAGTAGCCTCCCCTCCTTCATCTGACAGCACTCTATTCTAAGTACCTTTTGTTGAAATTCAGTTGGTCTAAACTTGATTTATCTTTCCTCTATAGCCTACTTCCCTTCCCCTCTAGTTATCCCACTCCGGTGAAAAACATAGCCATTCACTCAGCCAACCAACACATTTGGAAATCTCTCATTCCTCTCTGATTCTTCTCTCTCCTTTACATGTCACATCCAACCACCAACTAAGTCCAGTGGTTCTCTCTCCCATATGGCTCAGGAAAGTGGCCAGGCAGTAATCCATCAACTGTCTTTCTACTGCCAACATTTCTCACATGAGCAAAAGCAGCCTCTGAACTGATACCTCTGTATTTCCCTTATTCCTCATTCCTTTAGTGGCCAAAATAATTTTTCTAAAATCATATTCTGTTACTTCCTCTTTAAAATATTTCAGAAGTGTCAGAGAACTCTTCTGGGCCCCGTTGCTTGAGGGAAATGCACTCTTAATTGGCTTGTGGTGGTGGTGGTGGTGATGGTGGTTTAACTGAGTTGTATTTGACTCTTGCAACCACATGGACTGTAGCCTGCCAGACTTCTCTGTCCATGGAATTTCCCAGGCAAGAATACTGGACTGAGTTGCATTTCCTTCTCTGGGATATCTTCCCAACCCAGGATTCAAACCCCAGTCTCCTGAATTGCAGGCAGATTCTTCAAACGAATAGTGTGAAAAGAGTCAACAATATATTGTGACACTAAGATTTTCATGCTGAAGTTACCAGGAATGGGGAAATAATACCTATGAAGGATGAATTAGGCAGAGGAAGAGGTCAAACTGTGAAGCTGTTGCATCAGAACCGTGGCCAAACCTACAGTAAGTTTTGAAGCTGAAATTGCATTCAAAGTTTTCCATAATGGAAGTGAGGGGTCACGTTTTTGTGTCTCCACATGGTCAAGTCATTGAATATTGACTGCCCCTCGGGAGACACATGGCATGGGTGAAGCAGCTTCCTTCTAGTAATGCAATTCCTAGTAAAGCACTTAGCTTTGAGTCATCAGCTGTGAATACTAACAGCAGCTGAAAGAATGGGCACCTAGGTACCCAAGTATCTTCTGGGTAGAGCATTCCAGCAGCTATTATCTCGTAAGACGTAGAACATCCTTACTTTAATAGTTATTGTGATTTAAAAGTGTTCCTAGCATGACATTAATGAGAGCCAAACTCTAAATTGAAAATGGGGATAAACACTAAAGATGATCATTCTGAAGTCCTGTACAGCTTGATCACAATTTCCAACACAAACAGTAAGAAAATTAAAGTGAAAATTAAAGAAACAGTTTGTTCATAACCAGTTGTGCTGACTTCAGGAGGTAGACTGTTAACAACATATGTTTTCAGATTTCTCCATTTCTCAGGATTTCTGTAATGCAGAATGGGAACTTGAACTTTCAAAGAGTGCTTGAGAAAGTCAACTGTCCTTGTCCCTTTTGGTTAATCCCATTAAGATCACATACCTCATTATGCTGTCTGTAGAAATTTTCTACAATAGTTGATATTACATTTAAATTACAGAAATAGATTAAAATTTAGTTTCTTCTTAATTTATTTTCCATGTTGAAATACTATCTGAAAATGTATAAATAAATGTGATGATTTGATAATTATTTATTTTTACACCATTAAAAAAAATGCAGCTAAGATTTAGATAGAATTACTACCATTCTGCCAACTACAACAGCCTTCCCTTTTGAGACACAGCCAGTTGGGAAAGAAGTCACACAGAGTCGGACATGACTGAAGTGACTTGGCAGCAGCAGCAGCTGCTGTTACCTTAAAGAGAGAAGCTGAATTGTTCTCCAACCTGGCTCTTTATATTGTGGGTGAAAGGCTCCACGCTGCTGGAAGCACACGAACAGCAGTGTGGGGTCTAATTTATTTTGGCTTCCCTTGTGGCTCAGACGGTAAAAAGTCTGCCTGAAATGTGGGAGACCCAGGTTCGATCCCTGGGTTGGGAAGACCCCCTGGAGAAGGAAATGGCAACCCACTCCAGTACGCTTGCCTGGAAAATCCCATGGATGGAGGAGCCTGGCAGGCTACAGTCCATGGGGTCTCAAAGAGCTGGACATGACTGAGTGACTTCACGACTTTCACTACCATTCATAGGGCTTCCCTAGTGGCTCAACGGTACAGAATTTACCTGCCAATGCAAGAGACACAGGTTCGAGCCCTGGGTCAGAAAGACCCCCTGAAGAAGGAAATGACAACCTACTCCAGTATTGTTGCTTGGGGAAGTCCCATGGACAGAGGAGTCTGGCGGGCCACAGTCCATGAGGTTGCAGGTGCATGAGGATGCACTACCATTCACATATCTTAAGCCAAGCATACGTACAAACCCAAAAGGCAGAGCATTGTCTCTAACTGTGAAAGACAATGCGAATGAAGAAAGTCCCCTCCCCAGCACAAACACACATTCCTCCACAAATAAGAAATGAATTCAGTAAGTGCTTTAGGAAAAAGAGACACCCTTAGTCTCTGCGTAAAGACGGTAAAATGATAAGAAGTGCAATAAACTGCAGCAAGCAAGTTTAGAGAAGCATAATGAGTGTGCAGATTTTGAAAAATACTGAGATAAGAGTTGACATGATATTCTCAAATTTTTCAGTCAGGACAAGAGATGCTTCTTTTATTTTTCAACCTATTCTAAAAATAGCATCCACAATAACACCTATATTTCCTTAGCAATACATAGTTTCTATCCCTCAGTCCCCATCAGAGCCTGTACAAAGATCATTGTTTAGACAGACATCACCAATGCTGACCTAAGTTGCAAATCCAATGAACTTTTCTCCATCTTCATCCCATTTTACCTTTTACTGAATTCCACAATGTGAACATATATGTAAATATACATATACACACATATCTGCATATATAAAAATATACAAGTAGTTTGGAATTTTTGTTATCATTCTTTTTACACTTGACATTCAAGCCTTTAGTTATGCAAGGTAAAAATGACTGGATTTAACAATTAAAATTAATTGCACTAAAATATATACATATGTTTTTGGAAGAACATATAACAAGGGGGCTTTTAAATTTAAATTGTGAAGCAGGAGTATATCTTAATTCTGATATTTAAAAAATAAAAATAGAAAGCAACTCAAACAGATTACAAATCCCAGAAAAGTGTGATCTACTTTGAAGGCTGAGCTGGTTTATTACTCTATTTAGTTTGAACTGACCCCCATATCTTTCATGATTGGAACAAACCTTCAAAGAAGCCTATATACCACCATCAGTAAAGAAAAAAAGAGAAAGCCACGAGATTTGATGTTATATACCCAGAAGTTCTTATTCACTCTAGGGATCACTGACCAAAGGCCACAGAATTTCCAAATTAAAACCATGAATGAGAAGTAAAGTTAGCTGCTGACTGGGACACCTTTGTCCTGATTCACAGCAGCCCATGCTTCTCAGGTTTGATGTGCATCAGCGATGTTATTTTGGGTTAGTTACTAGGCAACTCCATCTATGAGTCATGGGAGAGCAGTCAGCAGCACCATATCCGTGTCATCTTTCAACAGACTGAACACAATAGCTAAACACCAGTCACCTTTTTTTCCACAAAGACCCATGTCAAAAACTAGGAAGCTGGGTTGCATAGAATAGTTTTAAATTGTAGCCCTCATAATTGACTTTCATGTAATTCCAGAAACAAACACCATTAAGACCATTAGGGAAATAAATGGCTCACTAAAAGGAAGTCAACCACAAGGAATATAAAGTAAAAAATAAATAAAAATCTCTGAAGTGGGAAGGTCAATAAATAAGATACCTTTGGAAGATTATTATCACTTTCAAGTCTCCAGGATTCAGCTTGGGAAATCAGTCACTATTTTCAGTGCACTTAAATAGTCAACTGGATTCTTTCCTTCCCGGTGTTTAGCACAATATACTTTATAATCCAGATGGAGACAAAGCTTTCTCATTTTTTTACTTTTAAGCAGATTCAATTATTCTTTTGCGTTGAAATTTTGTTCCATCCTAAAATATAAAAAAGTTTCTAGGGATTGTGGATTGTTGGATCTAAGCGGGAGCAGATAGGTAATGAAGAAAATAAAAACAGATTATTTTACAGGCAGATATGCCCACTGGACACCATCTGATCGAAGTGTCATAAACAACTATCACAACTCACCCCTTGTTCAAAAAATAACCCTCCTCTCCACATTCTCCCTTCCTTTCTCAGGGCTAGCTTCAGGAGTATGTGATCTGTGCAGGTACACTGGTCCTTGTTCATTGAAGGGCCTCACATCTGATCAAATGCTTCAGTCTCACCTTTAGAACTTCATCATTTGTAAACAAGGAAGCCTATAATTCTATTTAGCATTGGGCCCCACAAATTACTTAGCCAGTCTTGCCTTTCATTCATCAAGTGAAAGTAGCCATGACTTTGTCCATTCTACCTCCTAAGCTAACCTAAAAACCTACCAGTTCTTTATGCAAATGTCATGGTTCAGGCCTTCAGCATCCTAAGTCAGGGGCCTCACCATGAGAAGGATTTGAGTGAAAGCTTCTCCTTAAAGTGAACAGAGAGTGTAATACAGAGTGAAGAAAGTCAGAAAGAGATAAACAAATATCATACATGCAGTTCAGTTCAGTCACTCAGTCATGTCCAACTCTTTGCGGCCCCATGAAGCACAGCATGCCAGGCCTCCCTGTCCATCAGCAATGCCAGGAATTCACTCAGACTCATGTCCATTGAGTCAATGATGCCATCCAGCCATCTCATCCTTTGTTGTCCCCTTCTCCTCCTGCCCACAATCCCTCCCAGCATCAGAGTCTTTTCCAATGAGTCAACTCTTCACATGAGGTGGCCAAAGTACTGGAGTTTCAGCTTTACCATCATTCCTTCCAAAGAAATCCTAGGGCCGATCTCCTTCAGAATGGACTGGTTGGATCTCCTTGCAGTCCAAGGGACTCTCAAGAGTCTTCTCCAACAACACAGTTCAAAAGCATCAATTCTTTGGCGCTCAGCCTTCTTGAAAGTCCAACTCTCACATCCATACATGACAACTGGAGAAACCATAGCCTTGACTAGACAGACCTTTGCTGGCAAGGTAATGTCTCTGCTTTTGAATATGCTATCTAGGTTGGTCATAACTTTTCTTCCAAGGAGTAAGCGTCTTTTAATTTCATGGCTGCAGTCACCATCTGCATTGATTTTGGAGCCCCCAAAAAATAAAGTTTCCACTGTTTCCCAGTGGTGATGGGACCAGATGCCATGATCTTCATTTTCTGAATGTTGAGTTTAAGCCAACTTTTTCACTCTCCTTTTTCACTTTCATCAAGAAGCTTTTCAGTTCTTCTTCACTTTCTGCCATAAGGGTGGTGTCATCTGCATATCTGAAGTTATTGATATTTCTCCCGGGAATCTTGATTCCAGCCTGTGCTTCTTCCAGCCCAGCATTTCTCATGATGTACTCTGCATAGAATTTAAATAAGCAGGGTGACAATATACAGCCTTGACGTACTCTTTTTCCTATTTGGAACCAGTCTGTTGTTCCATGTCCACATTCATACACACGCACACACACACACACACACCATATATATATATACACACAATCTAAAAAACTGGTCCACAATAACTTCTTTGCAAGACATGAATAGAGATGCAGACGTAGAGAATAGATATGTGGACACAGTGGGGAAAGGGGAGGGTGAAACAAATTGGGAGAGTAGGATTGACATATATACCTTACTGTGTGTGAAATAGATAGCTAGGGAGAAGTTGCTGTGTAACACAGGGTGCTCAGCTCAGCACTCTGTGATGACATAGAGGGGTGGGATTGGAGGGGTGGGGAAATGGGAGGGAGGCTCAAGAGGGAAGGGATATATGTATACATATAGATTCAAGTGATTAGACCGAATAGACAGAATGCCTGAAGAACTACAGAGGAGTTCATGACATTGTACAAGAGGCAGGGATCAAGACCATCCCCAAGAATGCAAAAATAGCAAAATGGCTGTCTGAGAAGACCTTACAATTAGCTGAGAAAAAAAAGAGAAGCTAAAGGAGAAAGAGAAAAGGAAAGATATACCCATCTGAATGCAGAGTTCCAAAGAAGAGCAAGGGAGAAATAAGAAAGCCTTCCTACGTGAACAATGTAAATAAATAAAGGAAAACAATGAAAAGGGAAAGACTAGAGATCTTTTCAAGAAAGTTAGAGATACCAAGGGAACATTTCATGCAAAGAAGGCACAATAAAGGATAGAAATGGTATGGACCTAACAGAAGCAGAAGATATTAAGAAGAGATGGCAAGAATACACAGAAGAACTATACAAAAAAGATCTTTGTGACCCAGATAACCATGATCACTTACCTAGAGCCAGACATCCTGGAGTACAAAGTCAAGTGGCCCTTAGGAAGCATCACTATGAACAAAGGTAATGGAGCTGACAGAATTCCAGCTGAGCAATTTAAAATCCTAAAAGATGATACTGTAAAAGTGCTATACTCAGTATATTTCCAGCAAATATGGAAAACTCACTGGTGGCCATGGGACTGAAAAAGATCAGTTTTAATTCCTGTCCCAAAGAAAGGCAATACTAAAGAATATTTAACTGCTGCACAATTGCACTCATTTCACACGCTAGCAAAGAAATGCTCAAAATTCAATAAGCCAGACTGTAACAGTATGTGAACCAAGAAATCCCACATATTCAAGCAGGTTTTAGAAAAGGCAGAGGAACCAGAGATCGAATTGCCAACATTCGCTGGATCATGGAAAAAGCAAAAGAGTTCCAAAAATACATCTATTTCTTCTCTACTGTCTATGCCAAAGACTTTGACTGTGTGGATCACAATAAACTGTGGAAAATTCTGAAAGAGATGGGAATACCAGACCACCTGACCTGCGTCTTGAGAAACCTATATGCAGGTCAGGAAGCAACAGTTAGAACTGGACATGGAACAACAGACTGATTTCAGATAGGAAAAGAGTACGTCAAGGCTGTATATTGTCACCCTGCTTATTTAACGTCTATGCAGAGTACATCATGAGAAATGCTGGACTGGAAGAAACACAAGCTGGAATCAAGATTGCCGAGAGAAATATCAATAACTTCAGATATGCAGATGACACCACCCTTATGGCAGAAAGTGAAGAGGAACTAAAAAATCCTCTTGAAAGTGAAAGTGGAGAGTGAAAAAGTTGGCTTAAAGCTCAACATTCAGAAAACGAAGATCATGGCATCCGGTCCCATCACTTCATGGCAAATAGATGGGGAAACAGTGGAAACAGTAGATGACTTTATTTTTCTGGTCTCCAAAATCACTGCAGATGGTGACTGCAGCCATGAAATTAAAAGATGCTTACTCCTTGGAAGGAAAGTTACGATCAACCTAGATAGCATATTCAAAAGCAGAGACATTGCCAACAAAGGTCTATCTAGTCAAGGCTATGGTTTTTCCAGTGGTCATGTATGGATGTGAGAGTTGGACTGTGAAGAAGGCTGAGAGCCGAAAAATTGATGCTTTTGAACTGTGGTGTTGGAGAAGACTCTTGAGAGTCCCTTGGACTGCAAGGAGATACAACCAGTCCATTCTAAAGGAAATTAGTCCTGGGTGTTCTTTGGAAAACTGAGGTAAAGCTGAAACTCCAGTACTTTGGCCACCTCATGTGAAGAGTTGACTCATTGGAAAAGACTCTGATACTGGGAGGGATTGTGGGCAGGAGGAGAAGGGAACGACAGAGGATGAGATGGCTGGATGGCATCACAGAGTCGATGGATATGAGTCTGAGTGAACTCCAGGAGTTGGTGATGGACAGGGAGGCCTGGCTTGCTGCAATTCATGGGGTCACAAAGAGTCGGACATGACTGAGCGACTGAACTGAACTGAACTGAACTGATGCTCAATACATGTGATACAACAATGAAATATGTGTCTCTGTGCCTTTGCACAGGCTAGTCCCTTGACCTGTAATTCTCAACCTACACAACCCCCCCAAGGAGTTTAACCAGCATATTTCTAACCAATCATTACCTTCTTGTAAAGACTGAACTTCTGGAGGCAGTCACCCCCTTTGCTTTTCTATGTTTATGTAGATGGTTTGCCCTTTTCTACCATAAATCCAGCTAAATTCTTTGCATGGTTAAAAGGAGAAAGGAAGGCAAAGAGGGAAGAAATGAGTTGTGAACTCCTGAAGAGAGGGTATTCAAATTAGCAAACCAAGGCATTTGAAATCAAAACACCATAACCACCAAATAAATTCAAAGGACCTGCTTCTCATTTTTCCCTACATCTCTTCCTCCGGGGAAAACACCACAGTTTCCTTAATTGGGTTGGCACCAGTCTGATTTGGGTTGGCATTTCTCAGGAGAAACACTTGAGTGCTCCCTTTCTAGGCCAATGAGAGAGAATTAACCAGAAGTCAGCCACCTCAGTCTCCTGTGTGCCTATCTGCTCCCTATATGTATAACAGAAGATCTCAGAGTTATTCCTTCCTTTCCCACTGGAAGTGACATATTGGCATTTATGCTGGTTCGGTAATTCTAAAGGGTCAGGATGAGACAGCCACAGCTCCCTCCAATTACCCAGAATAGCTGAACTCAGCAGACAGTGAAAGACTCCCTCCACAGTCTCTGTTATAAGCAGCCAGCTATAGAGTCATCTCTGTGTGTATCAATACAAAAAAAAAAAAAACAAAACAAAACAAATGACTAGGTCATTTAAAAAAAAATGTTAGATCATACATGCAAGATTTCTCACCTTCTTCCTCTTCTCCAAGTAAATAATTCCAACTAGATAAACTCTTCTAGAGTTAGGAATGTGGATATACAATTGAATAACACTGTAAAAAAACTGTTGTAAATATACTCCATGAAAGTCCATGCATTCTAATGCATTTTATTTCATATCAAATTGAAATATGAAAGAAAAGTCTTTCCTCATTAGTTCTGTACTTTAAATTCCTAGCTTAATATATGAGAATGTTCATATCATCCCCAGGGACATTATGGGAAAGATAAGAAAAGGGAATAACCCCTCTTCATTACCCATTTCATCTTTACTCTGAACTTGTATAATGTCAATAAATCTGGCAAATTAACATTCAATGGAAGGATAATATTACTTGATTTTCTGTTATTTTACTGCTTACCTTTGTATTCTTATTACATTTTCAAGTTTTTCCTACTTTTTTGTATCTCTTCTGAGTTTAAACATCTGCTTTTAATTTTCCATTTTCAATATGCTCTCTTTCCAAGATTGCTTTAAAATTTATAAATAATGGCATTCTGTAGTGGGTGAGCATTATAGTTAAAAGCCAGTTTTATCCTTCAGATATGATGGGACATGCTTATTACCACACACACACAAAAAGACATAGATGATATTTTCTTTTGTTTTTATGGTCACACCACATTTCATACATTGCAAAGTGTATGAAAATGCAATTGCATCATGCTGCACCATTAATGACTTAATATTAGAACATTCCAAAAAAGCGGAAATGACTTAAAGGCAACTGCTTTCAAAATTTCCTTGTGCTAGTAACATCTGTAGAGAAAGTATGCACTATATTTAATAGCATTATTTATTCAAGATGATTGACATAAGCTCCTGTGCATCGTTCTATGCTCAGTATCTAATAGCATGTGCCTCGTACTGTCTTCCGCTTCATCATTTGGGGAAGGGTAATGTCTGTATTTTCTAAATTCTTCTCCAATGTATAAATTAATTACACCTTGAAATTTTATAGGAATCTAACTCTCATATAGATAAGGTGTAAAGTTAGACTTAAAGAACTGAAATGTAAAATATATATCTTTATTTTCTACTTTACACTTCCATGCAGAAAAAATGACCTTAGCATTACTTCTCTATACTAATTTCCTTATTACTAGTAATCATTCATGAACATGCACGGTGCCCTAAACTCCAAAACCTTATTCATTCTGTTTTTATTTTACTTCTAAACAGAATGCTGTTTAATTTTAAAATACATAGGAATAAGATGATTATGGTACAGGAAATATAACAGTAATAATATAGCAACTAACATGCAGCATTTACTATGTGCCAGGCATTTATATAAGCCTTTTACATATATATTAACTCATTTATTTCTATAAGGTTGGTACTACAGATCTTCTAGAGTTTCCCATTCAAATTTCATTTTTGGCGAAACAGTTGAGAACTCATAATAATATCTGTCTGTCTGTCTGCTCAGTCATGTCCAGCTCTCTGCAATCACATGGACAGTAGCCCACCAGACCCCTCTGTCCATGAGATTTTCCAGATGAGAATACTGGAATAGATTGCCATTTCCTACTCCAGGGGATATTCCCAGGAACTGAACCCACATCTCTTGCATTGGCAGGCAGATTCTGGGTGTGTGTCTGTGTGTGCAAAAAAATAATAATAATAATAATAATAATTTATTTTAATCAAATGTCACAGAAGAAGACTTAGCAATTTTATAAAGGAGAAGAGACGATTAATCATCTACATTTCTAAATCACATATAGGCACTGTTGTTCTTACTAAGTGGCTCACTTGACATTATCAAATTCCTGTGCTTTACATCTCAGCAACTTTGTGCTCATTTTATCACTGCAGTTTGTATTAACAATGTGTGCTTTATCTGCTTTTTAAAAAACTTAATTTATTTTAATTGGAGGCTAATTACTTCACAATATTGTGGTAGGTTTGCCATACATTGACAGAAATCAGCCATGGGTGTATATGTGTCTTCCGATCTTGAAACCCTCTCCCCTCTCCCTCCCCACCCCATTCCTCTGGGTTGTCCCATAGCATCAGCTTTGAGTGCCCTGCTTCATGAATTGAACTTGCACTGGTCATCTATTTTATATATGGTAATATATATGTTTCAATGCTATTCTCTTATATGGTCCCACCCTTACCTTCTCCCACATAGTCCAAAAGTCTGTTCTTTACATCTGTGTTTCTTGCTGTCTTGCATATAGGATCATCGTTACCATCTTTCTAAATTCCATATATATGCGTTAATATACTGTATTGGTGTTTCTCTTTCTGACTTTCTTCACTCTGTATAATAGGTTCCAGTTTTGTCCACCTCATTGGAATCGACTCAAATGTGTTCTTCTTTATAGCTGAGTAATATTCCATTGTTTATATGTACCACAACTTCCTTATCCGTTTGTGGCAAGCAGATTCTTTACCACTGTACCACCTGAGAAGCCCTACAACAATACAGGTTCCATTTCTTCTACAAACTCACTACTCAAAGCAATACCTACAGTAGAGACTTCAACCGGCTCTGCAGTTTTAAAAAGGTATCACTCTATCTTGGGTAGTGCTGCTTCCTACTGGCTAATGGTTCATTCCAGTGGTAATACTCTCACTTCCTACGCATCACTCCTCAGTCATGTTCTACTTACCTCCTGCTTACAGTTAATTCCACTAAGATTATCACCTCTGCCAGGCACCAGTGCTCTTGTGTTGTCACTGCTCACTCCATGAGAATGTTCTCAGGGACATATCACATGGGACCACATGGACTTCTAGAATTCATATGCTGAATATGTTTCTAAGTATATCTGTATGTATATCATTCTAGACATCAGTATATTACTTTTACCAAAGGTTAAGCAAGAAGGCTGAGTGCCGAAGAATTGATGCTTTTGAACTGTGGTGTTGGAGAAGACTCTTGAGAGTCCCTTGGACTGCAAGGAGATCCAACCAGTCATTCTGAAGGAGATCAGCCCTGGGATTTCTTTGGAAGGAATGATGGTAAAGCTGAAGCTCCAGTACTTTGGCCACCTCATGTGAAGAGTTGACTCACTGGAAAAGACTCTGATACTGGGAGGGATTGTGGGCAGGAGGAGAAGTGAACGACAGAGGATGAGATGGCTGGACGGCATCACTGACTCAAAGGGCGTGAGTCTGAGTGAACTCCAGGAGTTGGTGATGGACAAGGAGGCCTGGCATGCTGTGATTCATGGGGTCGCAAAGAGTTGGACACGACTGAGCGAGTGAACTGAAGCATTATTGCAGATGTATGTGGGAAAGTGGGTAAAATTCTCTTCTCTTATTCTTCATTTTACTCCCTTATCAGTAACCTAAGGCATCATAATTTGTGCTCCAACATCTTATACATGGTAGATACAAAATAGCATTTATTGGCTTTTATTTTTTCTTCTTCCTTCTTCCTGCAAATATAAATATGAGTACAGGTAGACCTGAGGTGACAATCATATCTGAGGAACAAACTCCATGTTCTTCCTCTGAAAGTTCCTTATTTTGGATCAAAGATTTCTATATTTGGCCAAACTTGTAGATACATTCCTTCTTCCCATAGGATAAGTTCTTTCTCACAGGGCTCCCAGGCCCTCTGAAAAACATCATCCCAGTAGAACTACCTCATCAGTTCTGGGTGTTTGACCAGCCATCTTCATCCAAGAATAGCTATAAGTTGGGATAAAGATAATTTTACTGCATCAGGATCATCATTATTGATTATTAGCAAAATGATTTTCTCAAAAGTAACAGAATCTATAACTGAGACTTAACAGTTATTAAATTTAACATTTAACCACTATCCATGGCATAAACTATGATGCTCACAAAACATATCATGTAATCCTCATTATCCCCTTCCTCTCTTGCATTTAAGCTCAACCATTTACTTAATTCTGGACAATGGCTGTTAATGGAAGTCAATGCATAGAAAAGTAACACACAACCTCCCGGTTGTTCTTTGTCTGCAGGATTAAGGTAGCATGAGGCAGATACAAGATGACAGAACTTTCATCAGCCTGAAATCTTGACTTGTGTTTGCTGATTTCCCTGTTGTGAATATTCTCAGCATGGCTGATTTCAAACTCTTAACATGAAGTTACTGAATGCTGACATAGGAAGATATGAGCAGAATGAACTCTTAGCCAGTAGACAACGTGTCTAGAACACACAATAAGCTCTAAAAGAAGACATACCTATAATTTAGAGACAGAGGCAGAAAATATTGTGCTATAAAATTGAAGTAAAAAGTATTCAACATAGACTTGAACTTAGACATCTACATAGGTAACACTCTCTAAGGAACTGAGAAGTTATGAATGTGTGTTCCATTTGAGAAAGTGAATTGATGAAGTTTTCTCAAGCACATTCAAAATGAAACAGGATGTTTCCACACCCTGTAAAGGTGATCAGCATGAACTCAGATTCAACCAGCACTTTACTGAATGACCATTATGTGCCAGGAGTAATGCCACTTGTTTTTACATATGTTATCCCATTTCACCACAGGCTCCTTTGCCTTATCTCTGGTTTGCAGATGAGAAAAAAATGAGAAATAGGCAATCAGCAAGAAATACAAAGGGGATTTGAATCCAAGCGCTCTGAATCCAAGCTCAACACACTGCTTCTGGGATCAGACTGTCTCTGTAGTCTCAAACCAGAAACAAAAACAGCACAACAAAAAGGTGACTGGAAAGTAACTAAAGGAAATAAAGTTCTATTCTGCTCAAGCATATCATAACATTGTGAAACAACTGGGTAATCACAGCCAAAGAATTTAGAGGCCAAAAAAAAAAATAATAATAAGGAAAGATTTGAGCTTTTTAAATTTCTTTCCTTCAGTTAGTGTAATTATTAAACATTTAAGAAGTTCCTACATGTTACTTTCTCCATGTGAAAAAGGGAGCTGATTCCAAAAAAAAAATTGTTATTAATTATAGTACTGCTAGCATAAAGAATAATTTTTCAGCTACTGTAGTTTGAGAGAAATAGTCTTTCAAAAAATCATAACTTGAAATTTGTCCATCTGAACTCACAGACTCAAGGAGTCCTGAGTATACTGCCCCAACAGGAGGGAGATTGCCTTTGCAAATGCCAAATGTTGGTAATCTTCTAAGCTGTATCTCTCATTACAATAATAACTTCACATTCTAGTTTATAAATCAGTCCCTTTAGAATACTTAAACAAAATAGATTTTTGTTTGTTTGTTTTTTGATCCTTCTACATTGGGGGACACTTTTCGGACCCAATTGGCTCACCAAAATCTCTGACTCTTTCTCTATACATCTCATTAGCAGGAACTACTTTTAGCATGCTAAAAGTTAATTTTAATTTTACTAGCTTCCTTACTTTTAAGTTAAATATAGATAAAGAATTAACTTGAGAAGTGAATTAAATTTCTTGAAAACTAGTAGATTTTATTCTCTCATGGTATTAGAGGCATTTTTCACAATATCTACAAAGAGCATCATTTTATAATTTGCAGGACTACCCTGAATTAGTTTTATTTTCAAAGACAAACAGAAATTTCCTTATTCCCCAAACTCTTTTTAAAACTTCAGCATGCCAAATAGCAAATTAGTATCACCTGCAGGTAAGAAGACGGGATCAGCAGTGGAAAGGTCATAAGATTGTTCTCTTTGAAGTTCTTTGAGGTGAAGATTATGTAAGGCTGCCTGAAGATGGTATAACTTGGCATAAGGTATAAAATGCATTTAAAAAAATAAAATAAAATAAAATGCATTTAACACATAGTAGAAATTCCCTCTTCTATCTATTAAGTTTATATATCTATTCAGTGTTCATATCAGATATTGTTGCTTTTCTGAGCTCTCTCTTCCCAATTTTCTTCAGATTTTGAGGATGCCGATATACAATGCCTTTCAGAAGGTTACTGTCCTTACCAAATGTTTTATTTTTGAATAACTGTTCAAAATAGACTTATACTCTGTCTATATGTTTCTCTCTGGGACTTCTCAGACTGATAAAAAATTGTTCAAGAACAAGATAGACATCAGCCTCTTAGGTCAAATACATTTTAACATCTACCTATCCTACACAGATGGTTTCACTTCTTAAATAGCTTTGAATACCTAACTGACATTGGAGCGATAATTCTGCTATTGTCAAGCTTCCCTTGAAGATTATATATGAATGAAAACATATACTTCCCAAATGGAGTTGAAGTCTTGAGATTATGGGAAATATTAGGATTTATAATCAGGAATTCTAAATTCTTTAATTTAACTCACCTTTGCCACTATTTATTCTCTGAATTTATGCAAGTCATTCAATTTCCAGTACTGTTTCCTGACCTGTAAAATAAGGAAATTTCACTGAAGCTCTTTCTGTATCCAAAATACAAGCAGTGAAAAAATTGATGCAGCAGAAACAGATGATGTTTCTAGGAGTAAACAAGACCAAAACAGTCTAGCTATTTTACCACCTGAGAATAAACAACAGCTACCAGTCCGCTCTTCTTCCATGTATCCTTCAGAAAAATCTACCCATTCACTCACACCAAGCCTACAATTCCCCTCACATTTGGTGGAAAGACTCAATAGAGAAACACATCATCATGGTCCACAGGAAAATCTCAAACTAATTCATCATAACAGACCCAAGAGAGATCACTGGACATTTAAAAAAATCTGTATCAGGTTAGTCAAAGATCAAGATGAATAAACAATACAATTCATGATACTGAAGGAAGCAATGCTGATTTAAGGAGCAAAAGAAGATTCAAGAAGATTCTCATGAATCTTAGTTTAATGGACTTAAAGATAGCGATAATATTCTATTCACAAAAGCATAACGTTTTCAAAAGGACATTATATATAAAATAAAAAATTTATTAAAGAAGGGAATTACTTTCTTCCATCTCTCCACTCCCTAAACTATTACTTTTTTATCTATTTGAAAATTTGGTATATGTATCTTAAATCCTTACTTGGTATCAAAGTCCAAGGATGTTTTTCCAGGTATCATTTTACCTCAGCTTCTATCTCTAACCCCAGCATGCAGCAAAAGTTTAATCATAACGAGAGATAAGTAAATATTTAATTAATTTAATTTAATGTTAATTAAATAATTTTTTTAAATGTCCAGAGCCAAAAAATGGCTCAAGTATTCAGATTTATTAGCTTACCTGCTGCTTCTGCTGCTAAGTTGCTTCAGTCGTGTCCAACTCTATGTGACCCCATAGATGACAGCCCACCAGGCTCCTCTGTCCCTGGGATTTTCCAGGCAAGAATACTGGAGTGGGTTGCCATTTCCTTCTCCAATGAATGCATGCATGCTAAGTCGCTTCAGTCGTGTCCAACTCTGTGCGACCCCATGGACAGCAACCCACTTGGTTCCTTTGTCCAAGGGATTCTCCAGGCAAGAATACGGGAGTGGGTTGCCATTTCCTTCTCCTGATTAGCTTGCCTAGTACCAGGCAGACTAAATGAGGAAAACAACAGCAAGAACAAAATCATACCAGGAAATTTTCAGGGTAAAATTTCACAATTCAAGTACAAAAAAATATTTTTTAAAAAAAATAATTAACTGACTTTATTGTATATCCCCCAAATAGCATTCAAAATGATACATAAATCATCTTACATCACTAGAAATCTATACCAGGGAAATTATCAGATACATGCAAGGGTGTTTACAGGCATGTAAAATAATCCTAAAATCCCCTGTAGCAATAAACTATTCAAAGAGATGTTCCAGGATAAGAATAAGGAATCCAGAATTAGGTACAATATAAGGCATAAAAATCAGTGGCTGTATGACACTGAAGAACTGCAGAAAGTTTCATTTCTTTGAAATGTTTTTCCTGATCAACAGATTCTATTAGACAAATGCTTAGAGGGCTTCCTTGGTGGCTCAGTGGTAAAGAATCCACCTGCCAATACAGGAGACACAGGTTTGATCCTTAGTTTGGGAAGATTTCACATGACTCAGAACAACTCAGCCTGTGTGCTACAACTAGGAACTACAGCTACTGAAGCTTGTGAGCCCTAGAGCCATGCTGTGCAACGTGAGAAGCCACTGCAATGAGAAGCCCTTTGCTGCCATGAAGAGCAGCCCCTGCACACCACAACTAGAGAAAAGCCATGGAACAACAAGACCCAGCACAGCCAAAAATAAACAAATATAAAGTGAAATCATAAAAAAAGAAAAACGCTTAGAATATTATTTTGAAGAAAAAGAATTAGTAACACAAGAATTTATTTTCTTAGGTGTTGTTCTGACTGTTCTACTACAGTGTTATATTTACGTAATCATAAACTGCAAACAAAGTATTGGGGTTTTCTGTTTTTAGAATCTACAAATTGCCTTCAGTCTTTCCCAGCATCAGGATCTTTTCTAATGCATTGGTGCTTTGCATGATAATAAGCTATATAACATTATAAATCACAATGTCAAGAAAAAGTTGTTATTCTTATGTACAAGTGAGGGAAAAAATAGCAATTGTTGGTGAAGATATGGCAAAATTGGAATGCTTGTAGACTGTTGATGGGAATATAAAATGATGCAACTGTGTGACCCAGCAATCTCATTCCTGGGCATACATTCAAATGAACTAAGATAAGTATCTCAAAGAGATATATATGCACTCTCTAGTTCACAGAAGCATTACTCACAGTAGCCAAGGCATGGAAATCTAAGTGTTCACCGTGGAATGAATGGATAAAGAAAATGTGGTGCATAATCACAATGGAATATTATTCATCATAAAAAGAAACCCTCCTATATATAACATGGATGAATCCATAGGACATCATGCTAAGTGAAATAAGTCAGATGCAGAAGAACAAATAATGCATGATCCTACTTGCACGAGAAATTTAAAATAGTAAAACAGGAATAGAGAATAGAATGGCAGTTAGTGAGAGCTGTAGGGAGGGGGAAAGGACAGTTGCTATTTAAAAAATATAGTTTCAGTCATGCAAGATGAATAAATTCTAGAAATCTGCTGTTCAACATTGTGCCTATAGTTAACAATACTGTATCATTATGTATAAATTTGTTAAGGGGGTAAATCTCATGTTGTATTCTTAACAAACAAAATATAATAACAATAATTAAAAGGAAAACGAAGACATGGGGAAAAAAAAAGATTAGGAAAAAATTATATATCATTGACTTGCCCAGTCACACAGCTATTAGATGATAATGCTAAAGTCTCTTGTTGTCAATTATTTTTTGAAATTTTAATATTAACCTACCCAAGCACCATTTAAATGAGTTATTTTGTTGTTTCTATTGTTTTCTTTCTAATTCACAGCATAATTCATAGCAACTTTGTCTTATTCAAATTCTCCCAAAACCAGATTCTGAAACAAGGTTTCAAGCAGAAGTAGTTTCTTAGAGAGGAAATATCAGAAAACAGTAGTCCTCAGCAGCCGTGCTGAGACAGGGGAAAGAATCCAGAAAAGTAAAAGATGTGTACATCAGAGAGTTGCCACCACAGAAAATTGGAATGGGTCCTTGGGGGACCCAGGAAAAGCTGTAAAAAACAAACCTTAGAGTACTTCATCAGTGAGAAAAGAAGTCCAAATATTTGATACTAAATGCCCCTAGTGATCTTTCCTGGTGGCTCAGACGGTAAAGAGTCTGCCTGCAATGTGGGAGACCCAGGTTCAATCCCTAGGTTGGGAAGATCCCCTAGAGAAGGGCATGGCAATCCACTCCAGTATTCTTGCCTGGAGAATTCCAAGGACAGAGGAGCCTGGTAGGCTACAGTCCATGGGGTCACAAAGAGTCGGACGGGACTGAGCAACTAAACACAAATGCCCCTGGTAAGGGGTGATAGGTTGAAGACTTTTATTAGTTGGCCTTTTCTGCTAGCCTTGCAATCGGGCAGGTTTCAGTAGTTTTTATTGGAAGTTGAGCCCACAAAGAACAGAATGGTGGTGCCAGGAACATATGTGTGGGACTCTGCTCCAAATTCCCAACTAAATGGTGGCATTCCTTGTAAGCAGAATCCATATTTTGTTCTTTATTTCTACCAGGTAGCACAGAACTAACATTGAATAAATATGTTATAATTTATTTGAGTTAAGAATACTCAAGCATTTTGAACATACCACTGACTTAGCAGACAGTCAACTTTACCAAAAGGGAGAAGAGTTTTGTACGAAGGCTGCCGCCAAATGCGAAGATTCTTCCCTAGGGCATCAGTTCCCAGATGTTGTTATACAGATGAAAGCTGGTCTACAACTAAGTTTTTATTAATATGTGGCAGAGGAAGAATAATTGATAATTTCATATTGTGTAAGATTTATAAAAATTGAGTTCAATAATTATAATTTGAAATTATCTCTGCCCTGTGTTTTTGCTATTAAAATATTTTTAATGAAATTATAGTGAGAACAAATGGCATTCTATTTTTCCCTTTTAATGCCTATATGTTCCCTTTATTTTCCTGGGAAAATTCTTTAAGTGTGGTTCAGTTCAGTTCAGTCACTCAGCCATGTCCAACTCTTTGTGACCCCATGAATTTGCAGCACGCCAGGCCTCCCTGTCCATCACCAACTCCCAAAGTTCACTCAAACTCATGTGCATCGAGTCTGTGATGCCATCCAACCATCTCATCCTCTTTCGTCCCCTTCTCCTCCTGTCCCCAATCCCTCCCAGCATCAGAGTCTTTTCCAGTGAGTCAACTCTTCCCATGAGGTGGCCAAAGTATTGGAGGTTCAGTCTCAGCATCCAGTGAACACCCAGGACTGGACTCCTTTAGAATGGACTGGTTGGATCTCTTTGCATTCCAAGGGACTCGCAAGAGTCTTCTCATTATATAAATCAATTTTTAATTAAAGTCACACTACTCTGTAATATTAAAAAACTCTGGAAGTATATAGGCTGTTCCTAAATAAGATTTTGTATGCTCACCCTATCAGTTATTTTCCTAACCTTAAAATAGCCTTACAACTATTGATGTGATTTCATATGGTAAATACGATCATTCATACCTTCAAAAATGGTAAATATAAAATTTGTTTATTCATAAAGAAACAAAAACATAAACAACTGCTTGGCTATTTTAGATTACATGGTTAAAATTTAATGCTGATCTTATTCTGTAATTAATTAGTTTTATTCTATGCTATGTAAATTAAATGCTTCATTGAAACATGCTATATATGGATTTATTGAGGAAATGATTTACAAAGTAAAACAAAGGACAAATGATCTTTGTCACAAAGTGGAATTGAAAGCCCTGGTATATGCAAGATTATAATAACTGTATTTTCCATGTATAAGAAGACATTCAGTGATCTTAAATATGTTTCTGGGATAACATCCTCTTTGACTCTTTAATAAAAGCAATAACTCTTTGTAGCTCAAAATGATTTTTACACATTTATAAATTTTCATATTACATATTTGAATTCCTATATAGCTCCTTTTTATTCATGGAATTTTGAGTATGGCATAAATAACTGATTGGAAGATTTGGAAAAACAGTTAGCAACAATCTGCATTATATGTAGGAATCTGTCAAGGCTCTCTCTAGGTAAGTAATGGAACAAGGGTCACCTGGGAACATAGATCACAGCGTGAGGTTCTAGTTAAACACATGTAGACAGACACAGGTTCCAGTGGACAAACACACATACATACACGCAAAATCTTGAAGGAATAAGAAAGGCAACACAGGGCAGTTTATAGCTTGGGAATGTCTTAACAGGCAGCTCCATTTTTGTAAAGAGACATACTTAAAATCTTTATATTCATGGACAATAGTCTTGATTTACTATTTAGTATTGGCACTAGTGGTAAAGAATCCTCTTGCCAATGCAGGAAACACAAGACCCAGGTTCTATCCTTGGGTCAGGAGGATTCTCCTAGAGTAGGAAATGGCAACCCGCTCCAGTATTCTTGCCTGGAGAATCCCATGGACAGGGAAGCCTGACAGGCTACAGTCCATAGGTCGCAAAAAGTTGGACACAACTGAAGCAACTTAGCACACATACTTGTATGCACACCTGCACACACACATTCCAGAGGACTTCCCTGGTGGCTCTGTGGTAAAGAATTCTCCTGAAATGCAAGAGAAAAGAGTCGAACATGACTTGGCGACTAAACTACATACATTCCAGACTCATCTTTTAGACAGTTCTGTTTTGGAACTTCCCAGATATATCCTTTTCAATTTTTCCTGTGTTTCTATCTGTGAATTCACCCACAAGACAGTGAGCAGAGACTATGAGGCAGAGTTTGAGGATGTATGATGATTTGGCATCACCTCCGTTTATTTTTCTCAGACATGTGGTACTCCTTTTCCTTATAACTAGGATTTACTATGAATCCACTGGAACATGTCAGAGACTGAGAAAACAGTCACCAAAGCTTGTTTCTAAGCAATTTCCACATATTAATGTGAACCTATAAACCTGTGTATGGCCTTGTTTGCATGAGGGTGCACAGATCGCTATTGTTATTACTCCTATGCTAATTGGCAAAGTCATCTAAAAGATTTAATTATCTTCCTAATACATAACTTACTGCCAAAGATTAAGAATTTAGAGCCCATTTACTTTTGAAATAATGGATTTTTAAATCCACTAAAGGTACTTGAATAAATAGATATTTCTTATGAATATTCTAATAAGAAATTATGCTAATAGCAATTGCTAAACTAAAAATTGTTGAGAAGATTAATTACTTATAATATGCCATGAGCAACATGGGACAAAAATAGATAATTTTTCAATCTTCAATGTTCAAGAATTTTATTGATATATTCTTGGTGAGAAAAGAAACAAAGATTAACCTTCAGAAGTTTAGAAAAACATTTTAAGAAGAAAAAACATTTTCAATATGAGTTTAAATGCTATTGCTTAGTTTCAGAAAGTGCTATACAATCAATGCGATGCTTCTGCAAAAAGTAATGATTTGGTTGTAAGCCATTAACATTAAGAAGAAACAGAGGACTTTACCAGATATCAAGATTGATTATAAATCTAAAGCAATATGTGTGGCATTGTTGCAAAATAGATAAATAAGCCTGTGAAACAAAAAGTAGCTTCAACAATTGACATACATATATTTGTTGTTGTTCAGTTGCCAAGTTGTGTCCAACTCTTTGCAGCCCAGAGGACTGTAGCACACCAGGCTTCCCCGTCCTTCACCATCTCCTGGCATTTGCGCAGACTCACATTGATTTAGTTGTGATGCCATCCACCAGTCTCATGCTCTGTCAACCACTTCTCCCATCCTCAATCTTTCCCAGCATCAGGATCTTTTCCAATAAGTCGGCTCTTAGGATCAGAGGGCCAAAGTAGTGGAGCTTCAGTTTCAGCATCAGTCCTTCCAATGAATATTCAGGGTTGATATTCTTTAGAATTGACTGGTTGGATATCCTTGCTGTCCAAGGGATTCTCAAGAGTCTTCTCCAACACCACAGTTCAAAAGCATCAATTCTTTTGTGCTGAGATTTCTTTATGGTCCAATTCTCACATCTATACATGACTACTGGAAAAACCATGGCTTTAACTATATGGACCTTTGCAGAAAATGTGATGTCTTTGTTTTTTTTTTTCAAATGCTGCTTAGTTTTGTCATAGCTTTCCTTACAAAGAACAAGCATCTTTTAATTTCAAGGCTGCTGTCATTGTCTGCAGGGATTTTGGAGACCTCCTCCCAAAAAAATTTTCACTGTTTCCACTTTTTCCCCTTCTATTTGCCATGAAGTGATGGGGACCAGATGCCATGATCTTAGTTTACTGAATGTTGAGTTTCAAGCCAGTTTTTTCAATCTTCTCTTTCCCCTCATTAAGAGACTCCATAGTTCCTCTTCATTTTCTGCCATAAAAGTGATGTCATCTACATATCTGAGGTTGCTGATACTTCTGGCAGTCTTGATTTCAGCTTGAGATTCATCCAGCCCAGCATTTCACATGATATACTCTGCATACAAGTTCAATAAGCAAGGTAACAATATACAGCCTTGATGTACTCTTTCCCAATTTTGAACCAGCCCATTGTTCCATGTCCAGTTCTAACTGTTCTTCCTGACCTGCATACAGGTTTCTCAGGAGGCAGGTAAGGTGGTCTAGTACACCTATCTCTTAAAGAATTTTCTACAATTTGTTGTGATTCGCACAGACAAAGGGTTTAGCACAAACAATGAAGCACAAGTAGAAGTTTTTCTGGAATTCCTTTGCCTTCTCCATGACTCAATGAATGTTGCAATTTGATCTCTGTTTCTTCTGCCTTTTCTAAACTAAGCTTGTAAATCTGGACATTCTCATTTCATGTACTGAAAAGCCTGTTGAAGAATTTTGATCATAATCTTTCTAGCATGTGAAATGAGCACAATGGTATAGTAGTTTGATCATTCTTTGGCATTGCCCTTCTTAGGGATTGGAATGAAAACTGACCTATTCTAATCTTGTGGCCACTGCTGTATTTTCCAAATTTGCTTGCATATTGAATGCAGCACTTTAATAGCATTATCTTTTAATATTTGAAATAGCTCAGCTGGAATTCCCTCACTTCCACTAGGTCTGTTTGTCATAATGCTTCCTAAGGCCCACTCAACTTCACACTCCAGGATGTCTGTCTCTAAGTGTGTGATCACATGGTTGTGGTTATCCAGGTAATTAAGACCTTTTTTCTGTATAGTTCTTCTGTGTATTCTTGTCACCTCTTCTTAATATTTTCTGTTTCTGTTGCTGCTGCTGCTGCTGCTAAGTCGCTTCAGTTGTGTCCGACTCTGAGCGACCCCATAGACAGCAGCCCACCAGGCTCCCCCGTCCCTGGAATTCTCCAGGCAAGAACATTGGAGTAGGTTGCCATTTCCTTCTCCAATGCATTAAAGTGAAAAGTGAAAGTGAAGCCGCTCAGTTTTGTCCGACTCTTAGTAACCCCATGGACTGCAGCCTACCAGGCTCCTCCATCCGTGGGACTTTCCAGGCAAGAGTACTGGAGTGGGGTGTCATTGCCTTCTCCTCTTTCTGTTAGGTTGTTACATTTTCTTTCCTTTATTGTGCCCATCCTTGCATGAAATATTTCCTTGATATCTCCAATTTACTTGAAGAGATCTCTCATCTTTCCCATTCCATTGTTTTCCTCTATTTCTTTGCATTGTTCATTTAAGAAGGCCTTCTTATCTCTCTTTGCTACTCTCTGGAACTCTGCATTAATTAGGTATATCTTTCCCTTTCTCCTTTCCCATATATAGATGGTTGATAAATGACAAAGAAAATGCTGATTGAAAAGGAAATGACAAAAAAATATGATTTTTTTTAAAAGGCTATACATCCATATATAAAAGGAAAAAAAATTGATTCCTACTGTCATACATGCTCAAAAATTAATTCCAAGTGGATTTTTACTCTAACAAACATTGTCTTCCAGAAAGTAGCAGAGAAGAATATTTTCATGAACTCAAAATAGGTACGAATATCGTTTTTCATTATCAGTAACTATAATAGGAAAAACTGATAATTAAATTACCTTGTCAGAATATCTGTTCACTTAAAAGCATTATTTTTAAGAAAGATAAAATGTTAAACCACAGAGTGCAAAAAACATTTGCAATACATATAAGTAACAAAGAGTTTATATATAGTACACATGTGTATGTATATTATTGTTGTTTTTTAGTTGCTAAGTCGTGTCCAACTCTTTGTGATCCCATATGCTGCAGCATGCCAGGCTTCCCTGTCCTTCACTATCTCCCGGGATTTGCTGAAACTCATGTCCATTTGAGTTGATGATGCCATCCAACCATCTTATCCTCTGTCGCTCCCTTCTTCTCCTGTCCTCAATCTTTTCCAGCATCAGGATCTTTTCTAATACACCCCACGATGCAGATAATTGGTACGATGTGGCAATATGATGGGGAGGGAAGGTTACTAGTTACAGAGGGAGTTAACATCAGGTTGGCTCATCAATACCAGGAAAACCAGCAGATAGACACACCCCTTTGATATACTATCACAGTAGAAAAAGTTCTGATATAAAGATTAGAACAATCACTAGCTGGAGCTTGGGGCAAGTATGTAAGCTTTTTACCTATTAGGTTCTGTGATTAAAAGGAAATATCAGTATGGTGAGTAGGGTGTGGGCAAGGCAGAGACTGGTCAGCAGGGGAGGTACCAAGAGTAAGACAGCTGCTATCTTTATGTACTGAGAGCTACCAGTATATAAACAATAGCCCTATATAGTTCTAAAGGAAAGAAACGGAAGTACCCTCTTGATAGTTTCTTGTATTGGATTGGATAATGTATGTTAGTCGCTCAGTCATGTCTGACTCTTTGCGACCCCATTGGATTGGATAGTGTCCTTCAAATTTTCATGTTCTCCCTGGATCTGAATATGAATATGTTTGGAAATAAGGTGGTTATACATTTAATTAATTAGGATGAGATCATACCAAAATAAGTAAGGTAAGTGAGATCTTAATCTAATATGACTTTTGCCTTCACAAGAAGAGGAGAAGGGCCTCACAGATAAGCAAACAGAAAAGACACATGTGACAACAGAGGCAGAAATTGGAGTGAGACAGCTATAAGCAAGGCATACGAAAAATTGGCAACCACCACCAGAAGCCAAGGACAGGCAAGGAAAAATTGTACCCAGAGTCAGAAGGAGCATGGCCCTGCTGACACCTTGATTTTGAACTTATAACCCCTAGAATTGTGAAACAAGAAATTTCTCTTGTTTAAAGTCACACAGTTAATGGCACTATTACAACAGCCCTGGGAAATAAAATACAGTTCTTACATTACATGTGAAATGGTATATCACTCCAAGGTAGTTTGTGATAGGTTAAAGACGTATTCCGTAAATCCTAAACCTACCACTAGAAAGCATGCTTGACAAAACCTAACATCCATTCCTGTTAAAAACAGTCAGAAAGCTAGGAATGGAAGAAAACTTTCTGTCTGATATTTAAAGGCATCTATGATCAACCTAATACTGACATCACACTTGATGACAGACTGAAAACTTTCCCCCTGATATTAGGAACATAGTAAAGATTCTCGTTATCACACTTCTAGTCAACATTGTACTAGGGGGTCTAGTCAGTATAATAGGGGAAGAAATAAAAATACAAGACCCTATTGTGTAATAAAGACAGAATTCAAAATGTCTTTATTCATAGACAACATGATTATGTATGTGGAAAACTTGATAAAAACCTACCACAAAATGCAGAGCTTTCCCAGCGACTCAGTGGTAAATAATCTGCCTGCAATGCAGGAGATACAGGAGAGGAATGTTCACTCCCTGGGTCAGGAAGATCCTTGGAGGAGAGCATGGCGACCCACTCCAATATTCTTGCCTGAAGAATCCAGTGGATTCTCCAAGGACAGAGGAGCCTGGCGGGCTACAGTCCATGGGGTCACAAACAGTCGTAAACGACTGAAGTCACCAAGTACTCACACATGCAGGCATACCCCAAAATGCTACTCAAACTAGTAAGTGAGTTCAGTAATACTTATTTAGCAAGGGTCACTGGGCTTCTTGCTTCCAGATGCAAGATCAATATACAAAATTGACCTGCAGTTCTACACACTAAAAATGAGCAATTAGAAATTGAAGTTAAAAGCAAAACTAGTTGCATTAAAAATAGCACCAAAAATATGAAATACTTAGGGATAAAGATCTGTATAGTAAAAACTGCTGAGAGAAAATAAAAACCTAACTAAATGGAGAGATATACCTGTTCTGAGGGTATATCTCAATGTCAATGTCAAGATTAACTACATTAATATAATCAATATTAGGGAGAAGGCAATGGCACCCCACTCCAGTACTCTTGCCTGGAAAATCCCATGGACAGAGGAGCCTGGTGGGCTGCAGTCCATGGAGTCTCTAAGAGTTGGACACGACTGAGCGACTTCACTTTCACTTTTCACTTTCATGCCTTGGAGAAGGAAATGGCAACCCATTCCAGTGTTTTTGCCTGGAGAATCTCAGGGATGGGGGAGCCTGGTGGGCTGCCATCTGTGGGGTCACACAGAGTCGAACACAACTGAAGCAACTTAGCAGCAGCAGCAGCAATAAATATTAGAGTCAATTTTTCCCAAGTCAACTATATTATTATAATCCCAATAAAAAAATCAAGAAGTACTGTACTGGCATAAAGATAGATGTTTGTCATCTATCAAAGGAAAAAATAGTGTTTAAGAATAGACTTGAGCATGTGCAATCAACCAATTTCTGACCAATAAAGACAGACAATTCAGTGAAGGATAGGTCTCCTTTTTTCCTTTTTAACAAATCGTACTGGAATAATTGTATCTACACATGCCAAAAAATTACTTTGAGTCATTTCTCACCTCACATTAAAAAAATTTAACTTAAAACTGACCATAATCCAAAATAAAAAATAAAACTGCATAACTTCCAAAGAAAATATAAGATAAAACTCTTGTGAGTTTGGGTTAGATACAACAAACACAATCCCTAAAAGAAAATAATTGTTAAATAGTACAACAAAAAAATTAAATTTTTTTGCTCTTCAAAAGACACTGGAAAGAGACTCTTGATTCTCACAGAAAGGGAAACAAGGTCTCCTTTTTTCCTTTTTAACAAATCGTACTGGAATAATTGTATCTACACATGCCAAAAAATTACTTTGAGTCATTTCTCACCTCACATTAAAAAAATTTAACTTAAAACTGACCATAATCCAAAATAAAAAATAAAACTGCATAACTTCCAAAGAAAATATAAGATAAAACTCTTGTGAGTTTGGGTTAGATACAACAAACACAATCCCTAAAAGAAAATAATTGTTAAATAGTACAACAAAAAAATTAAATTTTTTTGCTCTTCAAAAGACACTGGAAAGAGACTCTTGATTCTCACAGAAAGGGAAACAATATTTTCAAAATATGTATATCTAAAATTTGATTTGTTTCTAGAGTATATAAGGAAGTTTTAGAACTCAATACTAACAAAAGAAAAACTAACTTAATAGCAACAACAAAAAAATGACCCCCAAAAAAGTTAAACAACTCACCAAAAAAGGTATGTGTATGTGTGTGTGTGTGAGTCACTTAGTCATGTCCAAACCTTTGCAACCCCTTGGATGTTCCTCTGTCCATAGGATTCTCCAATTAAGAATACTGGACTAGGTTGCCATTTCCTTCTCCAGAGGATCTTCCCAACCCAGGGATTGGCCCTGGGTCTCCAGCACTTCAGGCAGATTCTTTACCATCTGAGTCATCATATACTGATGACAAATATGTATATAAAAATGTTCAAAATCATTAGTTATTAGGGAAAGGCAAATTAAAACCATATTGAAATATCACTATATATCTATTATGGATTTCTCTACATATTTACATTAAAAACTCTGATGAGTTTCCCTGTTGGCTCAGTGGTCAAGAATCTGCCTGCCAATGCAGGAGACACCGGATCTATCCCTGATCCAACAAGATCCCACACACCTCAGAGCAGCTAAGCCCGTGCACCACAAGTATTGAGGCTGTGTTCTAGAGCCAGGAGCTGTAACTACTGGGCCTCCACTCTTAGAGCCTGTGCTTCACAGAAAGATGATCCTCTGCAATGAGAAGACCGCACATCACAACTAGAGAGTAGCCCCTACTCATTGCAACTAGAGAAAAGCCTGCACAGCTTAGACCCACACAGCCAAAAATAAATAAATAAAGTTAAATATATATACAACACTTGCTAGCTTGTGAAGCAAATGAAATACTCATGCACTATTGCTCCTGAGAATATATATTGACACAGCTGCATGGCATTTTCTTAAAAAAATTAAACTTCATGACCCAGCTGGCCCTCTTCTAGGGTATTTATTTACCTAAGAGAAAGGCAATCATATGTTCATTCATAGACTTACACACAAATGCTTACAGAAACTTTATTAGTAAAACATCCCAAACTGGAAATGACCTAAATGTCCATTAATATTAATAGATGAATGAATAAACAAATTGCAGTGTATCTATACAATGGAATACTACTCAAAAATAAAAAGTGATGAACTATCCATACCCCCAATGTAAATGAATCTCATATAACTATGCTAAATTTTTAAAAGGGAAAAAAGGACACATACTCTATTATTCCATTTATTTGAATATTCTAGAAAGTGCAAGCTACTTTTTAATGATGGAGAGCAGATCAGCATCTGCCTAGTTGATGGAGCAGGAGGAGGCAAGGATTATAAAGAAGCATGGGAAACTTTTGGTGATGATCAGTCTGTTTACTATCCTTATTATCATGATGGTTTTATAAGGTACACATAATTCAAAACATGTTAAATTCCATAATTCAAATGTGTACAATTTGATGTATATCAGTTCTATTATAATTTTAAAGTCTTTGTACCCGACTATTATGTCTCTGTAATATTTGCATGCATCTTCTCAAGGATTGACTGTTTACTACCAAACCAGGACTACATATTCAGTTGCAGAAAGTAACAACATTTATAGTTGCACTCCTCTTCGGTCAGTTAAGGGTAGCCTTCCTCTCCAAACAGAGCTGCTGCTCAATCAGTTATGTTCTTATCAAATATATGTAACTTAAGTATTTGAATTAAGAATGTTATTATTGGGTTCTTCAGTTCCTTTTCTCAGCATTTATACAAACTATCTGCTCTTCTTAATGGGAATAAATTATTCATTATGATAAATAGTCTGGCTGACAGGTGGAACATCAAATCAGGCAGCCAAAATTCTCTCTTTCCTCACCTTCATTTAAACAACATGTTGTTGTTGTTTAGTTACTAAGTCATGTCTGACTCTTTGCAACTCCATGGACTGTAGCCTACCAGACTCTTCTGTCCATGAGATGCTCCAGGCAAGAGTACTGGAGTGGGTAGCCATTCCCTTCTCCAGGGAATCTTCCTGATCCAGGGATTGAACTCAGGTCTCCTGGATTGCAGGTAGAATCTTTACCATCAGAGCCACCAGGAAAGCCCCTTAAATGACCATGCTGCTGCTGCTAAGTCGCTTCAGTCGTGTCTGACTCTGTGCGACCCCATAGACGGCAGCCCACCAGGCTCCCCCGTCCCTGGGATTCTCCAGGCAAGAACACTGGAGTGGGTTGCCATTTCCTTCCCCAATGCATGAAAGTGAGAAGTGAAAGTGAAGTCGCTCAGTCGTGTCCAACTCTTAGCAACCCCATGGACTGCAGCCTAACAGGCTCCGCCCATGGGATTTTCCAGGCAGGAGTACTGGAGTGGGGTGCCATTGCCTTCTCGGTAAATGAACCATGAGCAGTCCCTTAGCCTCTCTGAGCTTTAATAACCTACTATCAATATCAGGACGTGAATTTCTCTCAGAACTATTGCTACAACAGAATATGTGTGAGGAATATGTGTGTATTCCGGTTCAAGCAGCCATGACATTACATATCTCACCAAAATTTTAAATCAGACTTTTAAATAAGCCAAGATCATACAAAGAATTTTAGAATAATTTACAATGAACATCACAATTACCTAAGAATTCATAGAAAATTCTTTCTACCTAGAAAAAAAAATTTTTTTGGAAAGACAACAATTTCTCTAATGTTTATTTTATGCATCTTTCAATGAGTTTATAAGGGAATATAGGCATTTTAAAAATATTGATTTAAATTTTTCCTTGGTAATATTTCTAAAAATTACCATTACTTTCAGTTGATATTTATAGTTTTGTAGCACTTTGGGGCAGTAAAGGAATTTAATCTTCTTATTTTAAAATAGAAAAATAAAAAAAGAACCTTGGATCTCAGAGGTGTTCAACAACAGATTAGAAGCACTCTATTATATAAGCAGAATTTGGTGTGGTATTTTAATCTACAGAGAATTCCTAGAGAAACAAAAACCCTTTATTGTCCTGACGAAATGTTTAAATAAAGATGTTCAATTTTTACTGCCCCTAAAATAAAGAATTGTCTTAGTGAAATGATCAAAATAGACTTGATCCTGTGGCCATATTTGTCCATTCAATAGGCATTCACTTTTAAATGATAAAATTTGGTGTTACATCTGATGAAACATAGCAGGAATGTTCTAAAGTTGTCTTCACCTTTGTTGCTGTGAGTAGCATGTCTCTGTATGAAAACATACAAAGGGATATCACTGTACTGACCCCATACAGGCAGATAATCTTTCAAACTAATACTCTACCTTTGTATCCTGTACTACTTCATGTGTTTCCAGAAAAGCTGTTATTAACTACTACATTTTATTTTGTCTCTTTAGAAAAAGCATTTAACACAAACACTAAACATGATCCTAGAAATGATAGCTAGTCAGATTTTTCCAAGAATAAACTTATATTTCTGATTACTGACTCTAAGCTGACTAGTATTAAATGCCTTGGTGGAATGAACAGAGATAAAGTAATTATGCATAACTATTCATTGTTCTGTTGCTTTCAAGAAATAGAAAAATCAAGTTCCTTGAATCCCTATGGCTCAACCAAAAAAATCTAGCACAAATTGAGTACATGATGCAAAGTCATGTTTTAAATATAAATATACATATTCCTTAATCCCTTAGAAATATTGTTATCCATAAAATCTGGGTAATCTAGCAGTCATTGTATCTTTCATTATTCTGTGCAAAGATTTCAATACGTGACTTTCCATAAATCTTCTGTTTCTTTCTGTCCAACTTCCACAAGTAGAAAACTTCTGCTATTACAAAAATACATAGTAGTGTTCTGTTGAGTGTCTTGAAGATCATCTGTCCTGTCAGACATGATGTAATTTGTCAATGATTACTGTAAAATCCACTGCAATGAAACAATATGCACCAAAAATCATGTCGTATCAGTAGGCAAACACTCCATATAGCAACCATAACCTGAGTCTAGAAAAAACATCCAATCCAACGTAAAGATAATTAACATAACGTGCACTGACATTTTTCAGAAAGAGTAAATAAATATATTTCAAGTTGACATTTATTCACCAGTGTACAAAAGGATTTCTTAGGCCAGATGGTCACTTTTTCTTTGTCTATTGTCTATAAATGGACTGTACTGGGTTGAGCCAGGCAAAAAGAAACAGAAACCATGGAGCAGATTGTCCAAAAATAGAACTATTACAATTGAGAAAGAGCTCTATTTTTTTTGCAATTAAATTATTCAACTAAATCAAGATAATTAATTATATTTAGAAAAGACTATTCAAAATCATATTTTACTCTGCTTTAATTTTTCTATGTTAATACTGTATATGAATTTAAAAAAGCTTTCCTTCTTGACTGCAGTAAATTTACAAGGACAACAAGTAAAATGTCTCATATTCATAAAACTTGGTCATAATAGTAGTTAATTCTCTTTACATTTCTAAAATTCATACTCCCACAGTTTCTGCAGAAAACATTTTGAATAAAGTTTCTTAAAAGTTGACCTGGCTTATCTTAAGTTAAATAGAAAAGGCCCAAGGCCTCAGTCACAAAGTAAAACTTACCTTTGTAAAAGAAGATATGTCTGTCTGCATTCTTTGCACAGATGAATAATCTAAAACACGGAGTTTAAATGCATTTGAGGCCAAGGAGAGTTTCTTCACCATGTGCTGTGAGTTAATGTATTTTACTATAAAGCATTGGAACTTCATTTCTGGTATCATGAGTCCCTTTAAGGATCTATTGAAAATCATAGATTTCTCCAAGGCAAACCACATATATACACACAATTTTTATACAGTTAGGGGACACTTTCTGATCTAGTTGATATTCAAGTCAAGACCTGAGCTCCACCTTAGGAAGCCATTCATTTGTAATGCTAAATAAGCAGGTTTCAACATAATCTGTTGGAGGCTCAAACAGGCCCTATTTTTGAGTTTTCTCTGTTATCCTGTTCCTTACTTCCCTGCTTTAGCACTATTGCTAGGCTGTCAACTTAACTTTGAATCGCACTCCATTCATAGTCTTTATCTTTAAGTCTTGGTTTCCACTGACCAAAATCCTCTTTTTCTTCCATCTTTGCTCATGGTCTCACAGGATCTAGGTGCATGAATTTTTATTCACTATGACAAATTATTCACCTAGGCAGTGGTGATATCTTATTATTTTCCATTTTTAGAATTGCAATTGTATGTTAACAATTGATGAATGGACATATGCAGACTACCAAATTTCCCTGGGTGCAAAGTTCCAATGTAACCAATGAAACAGAGCCAAAATGTGAATTTTTACTTCATCTGAAAAAACTGTCCCTATTGACCAACCATAACATTCTAAAGGGGATACTCATTGAATAAAACGAGAATAAGAAAGCTTTGCCTAAGTAATCAGAGCAGAAAATATTAGAGATGGAAGGAGGGGTCAAGAGCAGATTCTTTTCAGTTCATTTTATTTTTTCAAAAAGGCAAGGTTTCTTTTAATTGACATCCAGAGCAATATCCATGCCTTTAAATTACTGTTTTTTCCTTGATAACAAAATGAATCATCAAAGAAAATTAATTGCTTCATCATCAGTGTTTTATTTCAACTATTTTATTGCACTTATTTTACTATTGGAAAGCTCATCTTAAAAATAAAAAAGCTTATACTAAAACATAATGATGAAGTCTTAGTGTTAAAATATTTCTGCCTTTGCTATCAAGTGGTTCTTGATTACTTGAAGATAAATTTGCTTATTTTTCCAAACCTCTGTCTCTCAGATTAAAGAAATGATAGCACTGAGTTCCAAATATATTATAATTTGATTTTCTTCTATGTCAGTTTTATTGATGACTAAACATGGAAACATTCATGCTGAGGAAAGAATCCTAAACCACAGATAGAGGGAAGGAAAAAAGAAAAGGTTCCCAGCACAGGGAAGTTGGCATCCATTTCCTCAAGCAACCTGCACAGGAAAATACATCTTTTCTTGTTTTGGGACACTGAAATTCTAAGCAGATCAAGTAACAAACCAAGAAATGATATTTGGTACATCTGTTCAGCTGTTAGGCTTCAGCTTCTTCACCTGAAGGACAGGAATGTTCCAGGATGTAGCTACATGATGTGCAGTCTGTAAATCGGCACCATGGGCATTACCCAGAAGCTGTTTAGAAGCAGAGACACTCAGGCCCCCACCCTCCAGAGACTCCCAGAGCCAGACCTTACCTTGTAATAAGGTCCCCAGGTGATCATTCCTTACAGTCAAGTTTGACAAGCATTGATCATGATGGCTTTTCCCCAAGACTCGAAGGAAATCGTACGGGGGAAAAAAAAGAAAAAGAGGGAAACTTTCCCTCTGCACTTACAATCTCTCACCTATTTCACAGAAATAATTATAGCCCCAGGTTGTCTGTTTCTGGGAAAGCACATGCAGCCACTTGTGAGTTCAATTAAGAAATCAAAGACATGGTTTTACAAACAAAACTTTTATAGAAAAAGTAAAGGGAAAAAAAGGACTAGACTGAGTAAGTTTCTTTGAAAATTTGTCCGTTTGTTTTTTATGACAGGAGAAGATGAACATAGATTGGCTTCTCCAGAAAGATAATAGGGAAAATTTGCCTAAGAGCATGCTATTGAAAATAAGATACAGATGCAATAAAGGAAAGCACTGACAGGTAACAAGAAAACAAGCACTGTACAGAAGGCTGTTTATTGTAATGCCTGGGTATATGTAACACTGTCTTGAATCTCAAAATTGATTTTCCTTTCTTCTGAGGCAATGCTGTTTGAGTACAACAAAATAAAAAGGAAGAAAACACCCGTAGTCTAAAGCTGGACTGAAGCAGCACTACTTGGCAACCGTGTTGCAAGCTTAATAATATTAGGACAATGTCATTTGAAGGGAGAAATATTTCCCTTCCACTTGCTGAGTCTCTGAAATGTCTATAAGGGTATGAAAGATGTGGCTAATAATGGAGCAGATGCATCTGAATGAGAGCTATATTTTCCTCAAATGTTTCAAATTTAAAAATCCAGTTGAATGCTGTGGTTTACTTAGTAATTTTTCAGTATAAGTTTTTTTCTTTTCCTTCCCAATTCTTTGGCTATATATAGCCTATGAGTTTTTAAAATAATAATATTCTCTGAGGAATCCAAACAAAGTGAAAGGAAACCCATTCTTGGTAAATCAAAGGAAATGGGGTACTTTCTATGAGCACTAATAATTTTCTCTATCAACAAATGAATCTGCAGTTCAGTTCAGTCACTCAGTCATGTCCGACTCTTTTCGACCCCATGAATCACAGCACGCCAGGCATCCCTGTCCATCACCAACTCCCGGAGTTCACTCAGATTCATGTCCATAGAGTCGGTGATGCCATCCAGCCATCTCATCCTCTGTCATCCCCTTCTCCTCCTGCCCCCAATCCCTCCCAGCATCAGAGTTTTTTCCAATGAGTCAACTCTTTGCATGAGGTGGCCAAACTATCAGAGTTTCAGCTTTAGCATCATTCCTTCCAAAGAACACCCAGGACTGATCTCCTTTAGAATGGACTAGTTGGATCTCCTTGCAGTCCAAGGGACTCTCAAGAATCTTCTCCAACACCACACTTCAAAAGCATCAATTTTTCAGTGCTCAGCTTTCTTCACAGTCCAACTCTCACATCCATACATGACCACAGGAAAAACCATAGCCTTGCCTAGACGGACCTTTGTTGGCAAAGTAATGTCTCTGCTTTTTAATATGCTATCTAGGTTGGTCATAACTTTCCTTCCAAGGAGTAAGCATCTGCAGTAGATGGATACAAATCAAAATACCATATCCTGGGACTGATAGCATGGTAGATTTTGTTTCACTTGCCTATGCTGAGTTTGGTGTGTATTTCCCACCCCTCCATGGGTGGTGTACGTGTAGGCATGCTCAGTCATGTCTGACTCTTTTGAGACTCCATAGACTGTAGCCCACCAGACACCTTTGTCCTTGGGATTCTCCAAGCAAGAATACTGGAATGGGTTGACATTTCCTTCTCCAGGGGATATTCATGACCCAGGGATCATACCTGCATCTCTGGCATCTCTTGTATTGGCAGGCAGATTTTTTTTACCACTAGTGCCACCTGGGAAGCCCAACAACATCAGCAATTTGAACAAATCAAAAATTTTGGATAAAATTTTAATAAAAGTTAAGATGTTGGAGAAAGACCAGGTCTATCACATAGAGACCAAGCATTTCTCAAGTAGATTCCTAAGCAAACTAAAAAATATCAATGAAAATGTTTAAACTACACAAGGATGTTTGGGAAATACAGATCATGAATGTCTAACAAGTTTCTAACATTCCCCAGGGTGATGGTTCATTTTCTAGTATGTTCAAGTAACTTTTTGGAAGTCTTTCAAAGAACTGACACAGGCTGTTTGCATAAGTACAGGATTCTTAGGCATTCTGTCTAGTAGAAGGAGCTTAGGGTTCTGTGAGGAGGGCATTATAAGGAGTATTTAAAGGGCACACTGAATGAGCCAAGGCTGCATGTGTTAGACCCTTTGAAGACTAAATTCAGAACAGCTTTATACAAATTGTGGTTATAGACACCAGAAACCAATTATTGAAAATACATAAACATAAAGCAACAATGCTTCCTTGTAAGCAACAAATCTTCATTAAGTCTTTTGGCATTGATTGCATTCACATGATTCATTTTGAACTCTCCTTAATAATGTGAATTTAATGCATAATTTCTTTATAATGACATTTTTTAATTACCACATAATCACAGGTGGAACAAAAAAGTATCTTCCACTTGGTCCATTTTATGAAGCTAAGCAAACAAATCTTAAAATAATTTATTCTGCTAGTTACTTGGAAACCTTATTGTTGATATGACAACCCTAGCATAATAAATCAAATCACCACTTTCTTTTATTTGCATATAGAAGTCATATATTTTCAGAAGAAAAGTGCTATTTCTTTTTCCTATACTACAGTGACATCTACAGAAAGGAATAAAGAAAAATTGAAAGGAGAGAGCTTTCTTTTTTTTAAATACTCTAACATAAAGTACATTAAAAGTCCCAGCTTTGAAAAATAAATTTAATGGTTTCAACACAAAAATATTTTTTATAAGGACCCTAAAAATCTCAGAAGGCCTAATTTATAGAAGCTTACAACTTGTGCTTCCTGAAATGGGGAATAGAATTTTCCAAGCAAAGTTAGTCATGATAATTCCAAATAGAAGTAATTATTTCCTTCTAGAGGATCAGCGATACTTGAATTTTTAGAAGATCAGCATTTATAATCAAGTATAAATAATCACAGATTTCCAGGTGACTCAGTGGTAAAGAATCCGCCTGGTAATGCAGGAGACGCTGGTTCAATATCTAGGTGGGGAAGATCCCTTAGAGGAGGAAATGGCAACCTACTCCAGTATTCATGCTGGGAAAATTCCAGGGACAGAGGATTCTGGCTGGCTACAGTCCATGGGGGTCACAAAGAGTTCAACATGACTGAGCAACACACACACACATGCATAAATAATCACTTGTCTTCAGAGCTTCTTTCAAAATGCTTCATCATACATTTTGCAACCCATTACTACAGAACTTTTTTTAAATTTCCTGTCCACTTAAAAATAATTTGAACAAGTAAGTTTTTGTGGTTAGATGTAGGGGGAGAGCAGGAAAAATATAAGTATCCATCTCATATCAAATAAATTATTAGTGAGAACTTTTTAAATTTCTCATTCACCAAATATCTACCTTCTCTGACTACAAAGACTGATCGAGAGGAAAAAGATCTTAATTCCTGTGTTCTAGTCTCCATAAGTTATTCCACCTACACCTCATTAAAAAGAACACAAAGAAAATAATTCTCCTTTTTTGCCAGGGTCACTGCCACAACAGCGATGTTCAAGAGAAAAATGTCGCTTTGAGTGGAGCCTATTGAAACAGTTTCCTTTCCTACAGATCCTCGACATGGCCCACAGTGACAGATCCCAGAGTAACTTCTAAGAGGTGGTGAAGTTATGCAAAGCAATGCAGCAGAAGCTTTGTATTAGTGGGAAAGAATCTTTCAGAGATCCTGTGTCATGAATACTTTCTCACTAACAGTACTTCGCTTACAAATCAGATCAAGAGGAAAGGGTATTGTGACATTGTCCTTGCCATCATCATTATCACAACCATCACCATCATCATGTTGTTTTGTTTGGGAGAGAATGTAAGTGCATGGTATGGTAGTGATTGATGAAGTGGTAAGGAGTCTGGCTAGTGTTGAGGGGTCATTTGAGAAAGAAAATAATTTCAGTGCAAGAAAACAAATTAAATTATCACAAACAACATTTACCAAACACCTGCTATATACCATGCTCTATGTTCACAGGAAAAGGTACAAAGGAAAGTAGAAATCAGATATTCACAAACATGGAAATTAATCCTTGGATGTTCAGTAGAGATTTGTCTGAAAGATATTTTTGTTTAGTATCTAAGTCATGTCTGACTCTTGCAACCTCATGGACTGTAGTTCTCCAGGCTCCTTTGTCCATGGGATTTCCCAGGCAAGAATACTGGAGTGGGTTGCCATCTCCTTTTCTAGGGGATCCTCCTGACCCAAGGATCAAACCTGAGTCTTCTGCTTGGCAGGTAGATTATTTACCACTGCGCCACCTGGAAAGCCTGTCTGAAAGATAGCTATACATAAATGACTAGAGAGAGAGAGAGTGATTGATTGGATAGATGATATATAGTTGATAAGTAGGCAGAAGAAACCTTTTTCCTCCACAATAGGCATTAGCTTTGTATTTTGTGTTTAACTTTGCAGAAACAACTTTAATTCTTAGAAACAGGTATGATTCCTACTCTTTTATTATTTTACATGCACAGATTGATGTTTATTAGAGAAGATATTGCTTCATCAAAAGCAACACCCTTCCTTTTCTGCCCCTGGCATCACACATTTCAAAAGTACAGGAGGTTCTTTCTTTTAAGAAATCCTTTAATCCTGCCTTCATCTAAGAGGCACTGTGCTCATTCCCATAAACTTTTCCAGAGCATTCTGCAAGATATAGAAGAAGTAAGCTTTTACTGGGCTGCTCCTCTCACATTTAGCACTGGTCATAGCAAAGATCCCAGTGCAGTCCCAAAGAAATTGTTAATGAGAATGAAGCACAAATTTATCATTTGTGATAAATTTTGATGTTGGAGATAGATTCAAGAGGAGACTGTTATATTGGATCTGTTATGTAACAGTATGTATTTCACTACCTAATGTTTATTAAAGGAACATTAACTTCACATCAGTTACTAAGATTCTGATTCTATGACAATTGGTCTAATTCTCTATTCACTATAAAATTTAAAACTTGTTTGGAGTAACTTTATATAACTTCTTTTTCAAAGAACACTAGATAATAAATCCAATCTGAGATTCTAAGCAAGGTTTATACCTGTGAGATAGGATCTGGTACGTCATGCAGAAATTAGGAATTATCTGTGTGATTCAACTTCTCTTTTTTTAGTAGCCATCACATATAATTCAGAAAATGGGCTCTAGGACATGACAAGACTGGGATCCTCTGAGCCCATGCTTGGCACAAGTGTGTAACAGGTCAGGAGCTAGGCAAATCCAACAGATATGACCCAAGGAAACAAATGAAATCAACATTTAAATTTACAAACTCCAAAACCTACTTGTGCCTGCCTTTTCCCCACTGTCTATTTAGACCCCTTATTTTCTCATTTCTATCCCCTCTGGCACCCTGGTTCGAGACACTTGAACGTCCTCTTTCTAGTTTAATGCTCCTTCCTCCTGGCTCTTGCTTAGATTTTGCTTCTTCAGGAGGTCTTGGGGGCTCTCTTCCCTGCACTGCCTCCCCCTGCATTTCTCCAGTCAAAGGCCTGTTTTGTAGCTCTACCTCAATCTTGGCTTGGGTCACAGCAGTTGGGCTCTGACAAGCAGGCTTCTCTCTGCTGGGGGCTGCCTAAGTCGGCAATATGAAATGACTTGGGGGGATCTGAGTGTCCTCTCACCTCTGCCCTAGACATTGTTGTTTCATCAGACAAAGTCAGCAAATCCCTCTGTGAGCTCTTCAGCTATGATCCTAAAATCCATTTTTTTGATATTTCATAAATACTCAAAACACAAGAGTTTTGAATGACATAAAAGCCAATGCAAGTTAGCACTAATACACATTGTATGGAAAGCCATTGCTGAATTCCTGTTCATGAGTGCATGCAAAGTCCTTTGAGTCATGCCAGACTCTGAGAGACCCCGTGGACTGTAGACCACCAGTCTCCTCTGCCCTTGGGATTCTCTAGGCAAAAATACTGGAGTGCATTGCCATGCCCTCCTCCAGGGGATCTTCCCCACCCAGGGATCAAACCCATGTCTCTTAGGTCTATCTGTATTGGCAGGTTGGGTTCTTTACTGCTAGCACCACCTGGGAAGCCCTGCTGAAATTCTAGAGCATCCCTATTTGGAATATGGAATGGCTGTGGCCTCTGACTTCACTTAGTTGTTCTTCAATTTGAGAATTAAAATATGAAGTACTATGTGACAGAGTGCAGTTATACAAAAACACTAGTGTATTCAGTTCAGTTCATTTCAGTCACTCAGCCGTGTCTGACTCTTTGTAATCCCATGGACTGTAGCACACCAGGCCTCCCTGTCTATCACCAAATCCCAGAGCTTACTCAAACTCATGTCCACTGAGTCAGTGATGCCATCCAACCATCTTATCCTCTGTCGTCCCCTTCTCTTCCTGCCTTCAATCTTTCCCAGCATCAGAGGCTTTTCTAATGAGTCAGCTCTTCACATCAGGTGGCCAAAGTATTGGAGTTTCAGCTTCAACATCAGTCCTTCCAATGAACACCCAGGACTGATCTTCTTTAGGATGGACTAGCTGGATCTCCTTGCAGTCCAAGGGACTTCAAGAGTCTTCTCCAACATCACAGTTAAAAAGCATCAATTCTTCACCACTTAGCTTTCTTTATAGTCCAACTCTCACATCCATACATGACTACTGGAAAAACCATAGCTTTGACTAGACAGACTTTTGTTGGCAAAGTAATATCTCTGCTTTTTAATATGCTGTCTAGGTTGATCATAGGTTTTCTTCCAAGGACCAAGTGTCTTTTCATTTCATGGCTACAGTCACCATCTTCAGTGATTTTGGAGCCCAAAAAAATAAAGTCTGCCACTGTTTCCATTGTTTCCCCATCTATTTGCCATGAAGTGATGGGACTGTATATTAAGTTACTCAAATATTATTAGCTTGAATTCTGAAACTCATTCACTCGGCACATACATATGCAGTGCCATTTATCCACCAGCCCTGTGTGCTAGGCATCCTTGGATGACCAGATGAGTGTGACAAACAGGGGCCCTGCCTTAATAGAACTCCCTGTCTTGCCCAGAGGAATGGAAAATAGACTTTGATAAAATGATCATCAGGTGTCCATTTTAAAGTAATTGCTATGAAGGAAAATTAAAAGGAGCCATAAACACAGAGGGAGAGGATCTGATTTTGTCTGAGGTCATTTGAGAAGGCTTTCTAAGGAAAGTGACCTTTTTTGCTGAGATTTGAAAGGTGAGTAGGGTTTAATTAGGTAGGGAGAATGATTGTGAGTAGAAGAGAGACTTTCCTGGCAGGGGAGATTTGCTTGTGGAAAGGTATAAAAGGCTCTATACCACTGAGTAATTTAAAGATGACCAGGGTGCTTGGAACATGCAAGGGGATTAGGCTGTCTCATAAGGAAGCTATTGGCACCAGTGACTGATTTCATGGGGGGAGCTTCCCCTGTGGCTCAGGGGTAAAGAATCTGCCTGCAATACAGGAGCCACAGGAGATGCAAGTTCAATCCCTGGGTTGGGAAGATCTCCTGGAGAGGGCATGGCAATGCTAGTATTTCTGTCTGGAGGATCACATAGACAGAGGAGCCTGGTGGGCTGTGTCCATGGGGTCGCACAGAGTCGGACACGAATGAAGCAACTCTTCATGCCTGCATGCATTGGAGAAGGAAATGGCAACCCACTCCAGTATTCTTGCCTAAAGAATCCCAGGGACAGAGGAGTCTGGTAGGCTGCCATCTATGGGGTCGCACAGAGTCGGACACGACTGAAGCGACTTAGCAGCAGCATCACGGACATAACAATTTTCTCTTATTCATTTCATTGATTTTCAAAGTCATCTTGAACTGACTGAAGGATGTTCTCTTCTGTTTTCCATATGATAGTAATCTACAAATTCTCTAGTTGTCAGTAGCTGGCACAATTCACTTACTCTCCACAGGGTGTGCTGCAGTCCATGGGGTTGCAAAACAGTCCATGGGATTAGCAACTGAACAACAACACAGCATTTTAGTCATTGAAACAAAGTTGGCAATTTTATAGACCAATAATGTGATACTTATGTTAGCTGATGATAATTCATCTCTTCCTCTGTGTCAGGAACCAAAATAAGTCCTTTATCTGGTGAATTTCCCACAGCCAAAACTGGAACCCAGAATTTCTGATGGTCAGCTCAGTGGTCTTACCACCACACCATGCTCCTCTCTCCACCATTAATCACCATTGTGAGGTACACACTTAGAATTTAATAGAGCAGGAACACGTGCAAGACCTAGGGATTTGTCTAGGGCTCACTTATGTAAAGATCATACATAAAGCAAAGGACAGGCTTATTGATGAGGAAGACTTCTTGGAACAGGACAGCTGGCTGATGGGTTCTTTGATAAAGACCAGTGAAGAGAGAAGTTTTTTTGGGTAAGAATGGCAAGGCATCCTTTGAAAATGAATTTCATTATGGCTGTCAGGATCCCAAGAGTTTTCTCAACAGATACAGTCCTTTTTACAAGGCAGGAGAAAAATAATTATTTGGTAAGTTTAGCATCCATTCATTCTTCAGACTAGGTTGGCTACAAGGGTTTAGGATCATACAAGCTGAGGTAAAAGAGCCTTCCAAATAACTTCTCCTTTCCAAGTAGGTCAGGACTCTGGTTACCGCTGGTGACTTTTTTGCTTTGAAAGTAAGGCAGCCTGGTGAGCTACAGTCTGCGGGGTCTCAAAGAGTCAGACATGGTTGAGGGACTACACTACTAAGAATGGAGGGATATATATACATTCATGCAACAAACATCTTCCATTGAGAGAAGGTATTTTCTATGTCTTGCACAGTTGGTGTCTGAACTGTCATGTATGTTTTAGATGTGATACAATTCCCACAAGACATAACAGCAAGCATGAAGCATTTTCTATTTTTACTATATGACAGTCTGGAAAGAAGATGAAAAATGGGCTGCAATCTTATCACTACACATACATAAAGCACTTGAAGGGAGAAAGGGATTTCCTAAAGCAGTACTCTAACATTGCCTATAGATTTTGACTGATAAGCACACAATTTAGCTTCCTCCTTTGTGCTAGGTAATTAACCATATATCAACTGGAAAATATAATTGTTCATAAGGAGATTCTCCCCAAATCATGTTTACTGACTTACCTGTATAATTATAGTTCTATTACCCATTTGTATTTTATTCAAACATATCATATGGTTATATTCATTAATTCATTTTTTGACTAACGTTGAGTAGGTAGCAAAGACAGAATTCTCAAAGAAACAGAATCTAGGAGGCTTAAATCTAAATCTGATTTATTACTGAAGTCAGGCAAAGGAATTTCAGTTTACATCTATGACAAGTACTTCCAAGTGTTGTAAGAGATTTTGTAAAAAGAGTTTGACCCTTTCCAAGAGGCCAGAAAAAGCCTTCAACTTGTGCTGTGCAAGAGCAGAGAATAAAATGCTGTCAGTGAAGGAAAGAGGCTGAGGGAAACTGAGGAAGATGGATGGGAAAGTCAGAGTGGTTGAAAAGATAAGAGGAAGCATCTGGGACAGTCTAGTCATAGACGAGAATGGAGAAGGTAAGAAGGGGCCAGACCAGAGTTCAATCTACCCGATGGCAAGCAGGGGAATGACATATCAGATTTTCATTTTAAAATTTAACGTGAAGAGTATAACTTAGATACTGGACAGGGTAGATGCAGGGAGAACTGTGTCTTGAAGGAGATTAGTTCACACAAAAAGAGAATACAAGTCAAAAAGAATTGTGTTTTGTGAGTTTAGAATTGCTATAGCATGTTACTATAAGCTAGTACAGTATGATCTCTCAGGAACTCTGAAAATATTCCTGCGCCCTTATCAGCTTCCCATTTCCACATTAGTTCCCACTGGAACTCAGCCAAATGTGGCTGCCCTGAGGACAAAATTTTCTCCTACTTTTTTCCTCACAGAATCTCTGGTTGGTATCATGTAATTCAAACTGTAGGTGGTATTACTATTTTTGTCCAATCACGGTCAGCACGCCTTGAGGCCTGGAACTCAAGTGGATTGAATTTCCATTGCATCCAACACTTTTCTCCTCATTCATTTACTAGATATTCCAGTGTTCACATTGTAGTTATGAGAATGATAAGAGCAGCTGGATTTTAAGGTCACACGTTGATGACAGACTTTTCTACACTGGAGTTGTATTTGTCCTTATCCTCTGTGTGACCTGGAAGTGCAAAATTCTCTTAAAGTTCTATTGTTGGAAATAATAGGTTTCCTTTTCCCCTGAACTTGATTGGCTCATTTTTTCCTTGTTAGGAAATATATTTCCTAATGATTAGTTCATGTTAAAGTACCTTAATTATTATTTTATTATTACCTTAACTATTATTTTCTATATACATTTGTACTTGTACTTAGTTGCTCAGTCGTGTCCAACTCTTTGCAGCCTCATGGACTGTAGCCCACCAGGCTTCTCTATCCATGGGGATTCTCCAAGCGAGAATACTGGAGTGGGTTGTCATGCCCTTCTCCAGGGGATCTTCCCAACCCAGCGATCAAACCCAAGTCTCCCTCATTGCAGGAGGATTCTTTACCTTCTGAGCCACCAGGGAAGCCCTCTATATATGTTGCTGCTACTGCTGCTGTTAAGTCACTTCAGTAGTGTCCGACTCTGTGTGACCCCACAGCGGCAGCCCACCAGGCTCCCCGTCCCTGGGATTCTCCAGGCAAGAACACTGGAGTGGGTTGCCATTTCCCTTCTCCAATGCATGAAAGTGAAAAGTGAAAGTGAAGTTGCTCAGTCATGTCCGACTCTTAGCAACCCCATGGACTGCAGCCCACCAGGCTCCTCCACCCATGGGATTTTCCAGGCAAGAGTACTGAAGTGGGTTGCCATTGCCTTGTTAGCATGTGCTAAATACCTCCACAAAGGCAATTTCTAGCAGTACAGATTCACCCTTCTCCCCAAAAGCAAACGTTAAACACTTGTCTCACTAAGGAGCTCATGAACAATGAAAAAATCACTTCATTTCTGAGTTGCAATGCCACTGTGTTTAAATTATTGTCATATAAGATTTATAACCTCTCTCATATATACATATATATGTGCGTGTGTGTTTTAATTTAAATTTAATTTTTTAAATATGGGACAAGACTGAGTCTCACCAAGATATTTCAAAAGCATACTTTTTTTCTGCTATGTTTTGTAATTCATTTACTTAGGAAATCACAGCTCAGATGCAGCATCTGGTTTTCAGTGAGTTCTGGCTTTTTCCCCATTTTTCCATCTGGATTGACAGAGGTACAAGTCAATCAAGTGTGAATTCAAAGGTCTTATATCAAGATAAAGTCTGGTCCAGCAATAAAGTCGAAGAATTCTCCTTACAAGCAGTGGACCATGAGACTTCTTGCTATATAGATATTGTTTTACTAATTCTATTTTTAAATATGGATGACTGCAGCCCTGCCGCTCATAAAGTTTCACTTTTGACTAAGGATTTCAGTTATGATAACCATCATTTTAAAGCATCTGCCACACCACATATCCAAGTTAGCAGTTTTAATATTCAGCAACATGGCTTTTTTTGGTAAGCATTCATCCTGTTTGAAAGACTGCAATATATAATCTACCACTAAAAAATGACCAGCAAATATATCCTTCAAAAAAGGAGAAACTACAGGATCTTGTTGGAAGAGGGTCCAAGTTTAAACCCAGTTTTATTACTACCTCACTCAGATCTCAGCAGAATCTTTAGCACCTTGAAATCTCTTCAACATCTATAAAATGGATGAAAGTATTATTATGCAACTCAAAGTAATGTTATGAGAGAATAAAATCTAAATAGTTTCAGGATTTCCCTAGTTAAAGACTGTATTCTACTGCAGGGTGTGCAGGTTTCAATCCTGTTCCAGGAAGTAAGATCCCATGTGCCAGCACAGAGCATCCATAAATAATTAAAAATTAAAAAGCTTTTGAAAAGGCTCAGAATATTAAAGACATAAGTTTGTATGCTCAAATCTTTCTCCCACAGAGCCCCTGACCTAAGCAAGCCTTGTAAAAAGAAAAATGGCCCCCTGCTTTTCTTCTAGGACTTTAACTTTCTAGTGTCAACCTCAACTCTGAAAGAGAATGCAGTCCTAGTTCTCCAACTGGGCATCCCACAAATTACTGCTCTCAACCAAATGAGCTCTAAAGACCTCATGAAAATAATTCTCACAAAAATTTTAAAAGCCCTGGATGTTTATAGTAGCTGTTTGGTTTGCTTTAGTTGCTGAGTCGTGTCCAACTCTTTTGTAACTCCATGGACTATAGCCCACCAGGTTTCTCTGTCCATAGTATTCCCTAGGCAATATTGGAGTGGTTGCCACTTCCTTCTCCAGAGGATCTTTCGAACTCAGGGATCAAACCTGGGTCTCCTGCATTGCAGACAGTTTCTTTACCGACTGAGCCATCAGGGAAGCCCTTTAATATAAGTATACCGAGCTAGTGCATAAGTGCATGCTAAGTTGCTTCAGTCATGTCCAACTCTTTGAGACCCTATAGACTGCAGCCTGCTAGGCTCCTCTGTTTATGGGGATTCACTAGGCAAGAATACTGAAGTGTGCCATGCCTTCCTCCAGGGGATCTTCACTGCCCAGGGATTGAACCTGAGTCTCTTACATCTCCCACACCGGCAGACCTCAGAGGAGGTCTCATGTTAGAATGAGAGCACAGAGATCATTCTAATTGTTTTCCTGCTTCACTATTGCAAATCTGAGCAGCCAAAATGACTCTTTGAAACATAACTCTGATCATATCACTTCTCTGGCACAAATATCTCCAAAGTCTTCTCATTCAGAATAAAAACCAAAGTCCTTACCATGTTCTCTGAAGCTCTATCCTGTCTTCTCCACATCTTCTACTCCCCACCCCCAATTTCATCTTCTCCTTCCCTCCTTCCTTTCACAGAGCTACAGTTGCCTTTCTGTGGTCCTCTAAACACATTCTCCCTCCTCAGGACCCTCAAATTTTCTGTTTCTTCAGATTGAAATGTTCTTAGATAGTAATCACATGGTTTGATCTTTCAACTCCTTAAGGTTTTTGCTCAAATACAGTTTTCTAAGTGAGACCTTCTCTGGCTACCTGTTTAAAATCACAGTCCCTCTCTAACTTCTCTTGGCATTCACTGTACCCTTTTCACAGCACTTACAACCAGTATTATATTTCACTTACCATCTCTCTCTCTCTGTCCATAGGAACTAGGATCCCCAAAAGATAGGCCCATCTGGGGTCTGTTTTATTTTGTCATTGAATCTCAAGTGCTTAGAACAGTGCACGACACATGTTACTCAATGAATATTTGTTAAATAAACAGAAGAGAATAAATGAGTGGTGTGTACAAGACCACAATGCACATTACAATACCATTCTTGACTATGTTCAATTAGCAAGTGAAAAAATACATATTTGAACTATAAACCAGAAATATGATCTACAAATCTATGTAAAAATAAAGACTAACCTCAGATATGCAGATAACACCACCCTAATGGCAGAAAGTGAAGAAGAACTAAAAAGCCTCTTGATGAAAGTAAAAGAGGAGAGTGAAAAAGTTGGCTTAAAGCTCAATATTCAGAAAACGAAGATCATGGCATCCGGTTCCATCACTTCATGGGAAACAGATGGAGAAACAGTGGAAACAGTGTCAGACTTTATTTTTCTGGGCTCCAAAATCACTGCAGATGGTGACTGCAGCCATGAAATTAAAAGACGCTACTCCTTGGAAGAAAAGTTATGACCAACCTAGATAGCGTATTCAAAAGCAGAGACATTACTTTGCCGACTAAGGTCCGTCTAGTCAAGGCTATGGTTTTTCCTGTGGTCATGTATGGATGTGAGAGTTGGACTGTGAAGAAAGCTGAGCACTGAATTGATGCTTTTGAACTGTGGTGTTGGAGAAGACTCCTGAGAGTCCCTTGGACTACAAGGAGATCCAACCAGTCCATTCTGAAGGAGATCAACCCTGGGATTTCTTTGGAAGGAATGATGCTAAAGCTGAAGCTCCAGTACTTTGGCCACCTGATGTGAAGAGTTGACTCATTGGAAAAGACTCTGATGCTGGGAGGGATTGGGGGCAGGAGGAGAAGGGGACCACAGAGGATGAGATGACTGGATGGCATCACGGACTCAATGTACTCGAGTCTGAGTGAACTCCGGGAGTTGGTGATGGACAGGGAGGCCTGGTGTGCTGCGATTCATGGGGTCGCAAAGAGTCGGGCACAACTGAGCCACTGAACTGAACTGAACCTTAAGGTGAGTTTAAATTAAAGAGGATAGGAACATCTCTCAAGACCACATTTTAAAGTTTTCAAATAGCCACCCTGAGAGTTCACAAAAGAACAACGATATAAGATGAACCATATAGATACCCTGAATAGAAAGTGTGTCAGAGTAACTAATAAAGTTACCAACACAAAATGTCATGTTCAGAAAAATTAAGATTATAGTGCCATTACTTCATTGTTCCTGTCAGTTGAGAAGTATAAGAAATGAAGTAAAATTTAACCAGAGACTCTGGCAAACAGACTGACAAGAAGACAAGGGAATAATAGTTCCACAGTAATGACTCACACACACTTCAATTCATGCTTGCTCTCTAGCAGTTTCACACTGAAATCTGATAGAGAAAAGTAAGAGGGAAATCCAAGCCACACAAGACCTTTATTGGTTTGTCATATGATCAGAGAGACTGAAAGTCAGAGAGCAGAGTGATCCTTAAATAATTCTGGGCTATCATAATTCTTCACACTGCCAGCCATGGAAAAGAAGGCAAACCTAAGAAGCGAGCTGGGGCTGCAGAAACATTCATGAAGCAGCATTCTATCCCCAAACACTCATTGACTTGCATTTAAACCACCTTTCTTTGGCACCCAAGCCAGCCAAACTTTGTGATTTTGGTTTTCTCACCAGATGGAGTGTTCATAAGTTCCTCTCTACTACTATCTTCTCCAAGTATAATTGAAAAGAGGGGAGGAGAAGAATTTTTAAAAAAAGAATTCCAAGAGCTCAGCAGAGGGAACCATTCCTTTTCTTTTGGCAGTGATGTGCAGCTCCTTGGCAGGCAGCACTATTAGTTAATGTCGTTAGCACTTTGGAATTGTCTATGACTTTTGTCATGTGTTTAAGCTGATTAGCCCTCTGGGTGACTTTGGCTTCCAAAGCAGCATTTCCTCTGACAGCTTGCTGAGGGTACAGCTGTCTGGACAACAGATAAAGTTCTTAACCCTTATTTCTCATTTGGTTTCTGCTCAACTATTTCAATAGCGCCTGCAGACTTATAAACAGAAGGCAATGGTTTGTAATGTTTTAAGATGCTCACTTATGGACTAACCACTATTGGCTAGGGCAGATTTGCATCAGCAGATGTACAGAAAAATGTGATTCTTCTTTCACATTCGGACTCCTTTCACATGCTAAACTGTGGTGCTTTGACCTCTGCAATCTCAATTGGCTCTAGTCTTTTCATTTCCATTACTGCTACATTTCTCCACCTCTGTTACTTATGCCTGAAAACAGAACTAGCCTTCTACCTCGTCTTTCATGATATGAGCTCACCTTCAGCTTTATATTCTACTATTTTCATCCAAATGATCGATGCTTCATCCAAAGTGGAATAATTTTTAATTCCTATTCCAGGTTCCATGCCTTTGTTCATGATTAATCCATCTAATATATTTTTATACAATTTTTTGTTCAAAATCAACCTTTGAACCACAGTTAGCCATTGTGATATATAGATAAATATATATTCTTCATAAATTTCCAAATTTAAAATATCAAAGTCCTAGTTCCATTTCTCAAGGTCATTTAATTATTCTTATATATGTCATCCATCACATTAACCATACACACTGCTAACGAAATTCATTTTCCTGAATAACAAAAATTCCAGCCTACATTTATATAAGCTATAATCACTATAATGAACCTTTTATTTTCATAATGCTTGTGGTGTTTGTGTTTTCCTTACTGAACTATAATATTCAACATTTAAAGGCACAAATTCTTTGACTCAATTATTTTTAAATTTATCTATTACAAAAAATACCAATCCAGTTACATAAAGAAAATGGATAGCATTGTTCATTATTTCACTGTAATAACAAAAATTAGAAAATGTTTAAATACCTATTAATAATGAAGTAGTTAAATATATTTTGAAACATTCTTGTGTCATGGAATGCTAGCAGCAGTTAAAATTTGTCTAGATCTGTAAGTGGCAATCATCAATAGGAAAAATTTATCAATATATATTGAAAGTAAAAAATAAAAGTTGCAAAAAATACATACCATGTAAGTAATACTTAATAAAAATAAAGGCTTTGAAAAAATTCCAAAAGAATTTGCCATAGTTATTTCTTGAGTGGGATGCATGTTTGGGCAATGGAAATAAAAAGACCCTTTCTTTTGTATTCAGTTTACCTTTATTTTAATTATTTGTTTGATTTATTTCAGAGAGAATTATTCAAGTGTTGTGCTTTTATTTTAAACAATATATAAGAAGTCAAATGTCTGGCCTCACAGTGGATCCAAAATGTATTGTTGTGTTATTTTGTTTTTATGGAATGTCACTTTTATGTTTGTTTATTTGTTACTAATAATCACATCAAAGGAAACAGCTTATTGGAATTACCTAGAATGCTAATTTAATTTTTTAGAGTACTGGCAAAATCAGAAAGATTCTCTCAAGCAGCACTGGTCATCCTGTCTAGGATATAATCTTCAATTTGGGGTTCCATATTTCATTAGCAAAATTAATAACCACTGTGACTCTGAAGTAAATAATCAATGTGAAAGTTAATTTTGCATGTCAAGTTGATTGGGCTAAGGGTTGCTCAGAGAGGTGGTAAAATATTGATATTTCTGGGTGTATCTGTAAGGGTGTTTTCAAAAGAACTCAGCATTTGAATTATTAGACTAAGTAGAAAAGATCTTATTCACCAGTGCAATTGGGCTTCATCCCATCCATTCTAGGGTCTGAATAGAAAGAACAAGCAGAGAAAGGGCAATTTTGCACTCTGCTTGAGCTAGAACATCCATTATTTCTCCTCTCAGATATCAGTGTTCTTGGTTCTCAGGCCACTGGACTCAGATGGATTGTACACCACTGGGCTCCTTGGTTCTCAGGCCCTCGGGTCTGGACTAGAGCTACAATGCCAGCTTTCCTGGAGCCTGAAGACAGCAGATGGCGGGACTTCTCAGCCTCCATAATTGTGTGCATACTAAGTCACAACAGTCATGTCCAACTTTTTTCTACCTTACAAACTGCAGCCCACCAGGCTTCTATGTCCATGGGATTCTCCAGGCAAGAATACTGGAGTTGGTTGCCATGCTCTTCTCCAGGGAATCTTCCTGACCCAGGGGTCAAACCCAAGATTCTCCTGCACCAGCAGCTGGGTTCTTTACCACTAACACCATCTGGGAAACCTGTTCCTCAGAATAAATATCTTTCCATATATCTCTACTTATATATTTGGGCTTTATCTGTAGAGAACCCTAATACAATGAGGATATAGGACCCATGGGATATTAAAAGCTTTAAGCACAGAGAATATTTATACTGAACAAGAAAAGATTCTATCATTTAAGATGTGTTTAGCTAGAAAGCCACAGACTACTTGCATAAACAAATTCCGGTATAACAGGATAGCCCATGGTAGGCACTTTCAGGATGGGGAACTTTGCCAGATCTCTATGATTATTTTAAATTTTCCACTCATAGCTGCAAAATGACCCTAAGAATCATATGCTTTCATGGAAGTACTGAAGGCCAAGCAGAAGAGAGGGAGAGGTCATTTTTCCCATTAATTGGGTTAGTAACATCAAGCAGAACCTCCACCTCTTCACGTGTCAGCCACGCAGGATAAAATGGCCATGTGATGACACCATGTGAACTGACAGCCTCTAGAATTTATGCCATTCTAGATTGTCCAAGTATCTCCATAAATCCACTAATCCACATAGGAAAAGCAGTCATTTAGCACTATCAAAAGAGTGCAATTTTGTTTTTCTTTTTTTTTTCAATTTTTAAAATTGAAGTATACTTGATGTATAGCATTGTGTTAGTTTCAGCACACAATAAAGTGATCCAAATACATACATATATATGCATTTGTATATGGATATATATATAGTGTATATAAATAAATTCTTTTTCAGATTCTTTTCCCTCATAGATTATTAGAAAATATTAAGTACAGTTCCCTGTGCTACACAGTAGGTCCTTATTGGTTATCTATTTTATATATAGTAGTATATATCTGGGGCTTCCGTGGTGGCTCATTAGTAAAGAATACACCCACAATGAAGGAGACACAGGGGAGGCAGGTTCGATCCCAGGGTCAGGAAGATCCCTGGAGGAGGTCAGGGCAACCCATTCTAATATTCTTGCCTGGAGAATCCCATGGACAGAGGATAGGCTACAGTCCATAGAGTCCCAAGGAGTCAGAAACGACTGAAGTGACTTAGCACGCACGCATGCACAGTCTGTATCAGATAATTCCAAACTTCTAAATTATCCTTCCTTCTTTTCCCCTTTGGTAATCGTAAGGTTGTTTTCTATGTCTGTGGGTATATTTCTGATGATCTTATTTTTAAAGAACCAAAACCCAAAACTTGAAAACAGGTTATCTAGCATTAAAAAAAAAAAAAAAAAAAGCAGCATGTTATACGGCGAAGAGATCGGCTACCCACTCCACTATTCTGTCCTGGAGAATTTCATGGACTGTATAGTCCTTGGGGTTGCAAAGAGTCAGACATGACTGAATGACTTTCACTTATACGCAATCATCGAACAAAATTTTATACCTTATTTACTAAGCCACCAGAGTAGTAGTAATGTCACATTCAGGGTAGAGAAAAAATAATCATTTTGTGCAGTTATAAATGTCATTTGGAAATAAGAAATTTATAAAGTCTTTCTATGTAAATTTCTAAATAAACCAATCAAAATGTACTATTATTATGCTCTGAGATGTTAAGCATATCCTCACAGGAACATTTTTAATTATTATTTTAGAGTCTCATCTTTAAGATTCAGTACCATATTCCCAGATTCTGTTATTTCTCCACGTGCTCAGCCAATTCTTTCCTGTCAGTATTATCTACTAAGGCTCCTCACTATGTGAAACTCATTATTTCCAATTCACATCCCTGGGAAGATGGATTTAGGAGCTAGATAGTGATTATACCACAGTAATTTATAAAGGTCTTTTTAAAATTGGTCCATTTTACATGTACTAATGACCAGCCCGCCGAGTTTTACATTATCCACTATAGCTAAACCTGCAGAGATGCTTCATAGGGTTCCAGTCTTAGTGACAATACAAAGGCAGATGGAGAGACTTATTTATAAAACCTCAACATCTAACTTATTTACTAAGCAGTAAGGAGAGGCCATTATGTTGACTCACTTGCTTTCACTTTACCAAACTCTTAAAACTATTGAATAGTTTCTTCATTATTTGTTTATTAATTTTAAACCTAAGAACTAGGTTTATGCTGCACTATCATCTAATCTAAAATATTATGTTTATATCTTTTTATCTTCTCTAAGATTAGAGAATATTGTTATATGCCTTATCTATCAGCTGTAAGTTGTCATTTGATTTCTTATATGTACTTTATGTCATTTGACCAGCTTTCTGCTAAAAGAGAATATATCTGTCTCTCAGACGTTAACAGTAATCAACAGCTAGTCAATGACAATGGGCTTGAGTTTTTTGAGGATTCAGTTCAGTTAGGTTCGTCATTTAGTCATGTCCCACTCTTTGTGAACCCATGGATTACAGCATACCAGGCTTTGTCCATCACCAATTCCCGGAGTTTACTCAAACTAATGTCCATTAGTCAGTGATGCCATCCAAACATCTCATCCTCTGTCATCCCCTTCGCCTCCCGCCTTCAATTTTTCCCAGCATCAGAGTCCTTTCTCATTAGTCAGCTCTTCTCATCAAGTGGCCAAAGTATTAGAGTTTCAGCTTCAGCATCAGTCCTTCCAGTGAATATTCTGGGCTGATTTCCTTAAGGATGGACTGGGTGGATCTCCTTGCAGTTCAAAGGATTCTCAAGAGTCTTCTCCAACACCACAGTTCAAAAGCATCAATTCTTTGTCTCTCAGTTTTCTTTATAGTCCACTTCTCGCATCCATACATGACTGCCGGAAAAACCATAGCTTTGACGAGATGGACATCTGTTGGCAAACTAATGCCTCTTCTTTTTAATATGCTATCTAGGTGGTCATAGCTTTTCTTCCAAGAAGCAAGCATCTTTTAATTTCATGGCTGCAGTCACCATCTGCAGTGATTTTGGAGCCCCCAAATCCCAGGTTTTAAGGATTAATACCCTTTAATTACATTAGTAGGTTTTTTTTCAGTTATATATATATATATATATATGCTTATATCCATATATTTTCAGATTATTTTCCATTATAGTTTGTTACGAGTATTGAATAGAGTTCCCTATGCTATATGATAAATCTTTGTTGCTTGTCTATTTTATGTTCAGCAGTTTTCTTCTGTTAATCCCATACTCCTAATTTATCACTCCTCACCTCCCTTTCTCCTTTAATAAACATAAGTTTGTTTTCTGTGTCTGTGAGTCTATTTCTGTCTGGTATATAGATTAATTTGTAACATTTTTTATATTCTATATACAAGTGACATAATATGATAATCGTATTTCTCTGACTTACTTAAGTAAGTAAGTAATCCATGTCAGATTATCCATGTTGTTGCAAATGGCAATATTTTATTCTTTTTATGACTGAGTTATATTTCTTTGCATAGATATACCACATCTTCTTAAGCCAATCTACAGATTTAGTATGATCCCTATCAAAATATCCATGACATTTTTCATAGAACTGAATAAATGAATCTTAATTATATGAAATTATGGAAGACCCAAAATTGCCAAAGCAATTCTGAGGAAAAAGAGCAAAACTGAAACCATAACCTTTCCAGACTTCAGACAATACTATAAAGCTGCAGTATCAAAGTAGCATGATATTGGCACAGAAACAGACATATAGATCACTGGAACAGAATAGAGGGTCCAGAAATATACCCACACACCTATGGTCAATTAATCTATGATAAAGGAGGCAAGAATACACAAAGAGGCAGTCTCTTGAGCAAGTGTTCCAAGGAAAGCTGGTCAGCTAACTGTAAATCAATAAATTAGAACACTTTCTCACATAATATGCAAAAATAAGTTCAAATTTGTTTAAAACCTAAATATAAGACATGACATAGTAAAAATCTAATTTAAAAAGAATCACCATCAACATAACTAGGAAAAATGAAATCTCCAAATAGAAAACACATAACTTCATAAAAATGGATATATATTGCCATTTTTTTAAAAGTCATCATGGAATTCTGAGTGCAGAGTGATGTTCACTAAAAGTACATCTTACATTTTGGAGAGAGCTTTCAATAAAGCTGAGATCCAGATACTGGAAATACTGGAAACGGACTTATTTAGCCAGATGCTTTTGAGCTGGGCGAGCTAACAAGAGAGTTACTGTCTACAATTTCAGAGAGAGAGGACACAAAGTCATCAAAAGTCTATTTGTTTTTTCATTAGAATAGCCATATTTTGAAATCAACCAAATCTTGTGGAGGTTTATATAACACCTATGTTAAACCACCTATAAAAAGATTGCGTGAAATCAGTTATGTTTAACTTCCTTATTGAAATGCAGTCACTTAATTAAGGGAAGTCATGCACAAATCTGCATGCTTTTTTCTTAAAAAATGAAACCCAGCTCTTGAAAGAGTCAGCAGACAGACTCTTATCAGAGTGACTGAAACACATGACTCACACAGACACATACACACACACACAAGCACCCACACATTCTTAAACCTTTATCAAACAAGTGGAATGCTTTAATGTGATTTTTAAAATTGCCATCTTATAGTCATCATCAAAAACCCACTAGTCATTATCATTTACAATGTCACTTAAAATGCATAAGATAATCTTATTTATTCAATTTTTATTTTTTAAATATTTATTTATTTGTTTTTGACTGCATCAGGTTTGGGACTTCTCTCTAGTTATGGCACATGGGTGTAGTTGTCCCGTGGAATGTAGGATCTTAGTTCCCTGACAGGGATTAAACTTGTGTCCCCTGCATTGGAAGGCAGAGTCTTAACCACTGGACCACAAGAGAAGTCTGTCTGTTTTTATATAAAATCAATTCTGAATAAAGTCATATATTTTGGATAAAATCCCAAGCCAGAATAATCCTCCAACTTCTCCTTTGAGGGTGATTACTCTCATTATCTACTACAAATAGACCTATTGGTGGTAAATAATAATAATATCAATATACCTTTAAATTCAGAATGTTTTTGCTTTATGGACTCTTTACTTTTTGTTGTTTTTTTCTTCCTGAAGCCCAAGAATGTAATGAATAGTATGATGATTTATCAGTATAAATAGCTGGAATGGTATGCTCCATAAATTTCACAAAAATCATCTAAATATGGTCAACATCTTTAAAATTATAGAACCAAATATCTTTCAGGTGGAGAAAACTCATTCAAAATGCACATTGAGTAGTTATTTGACTTTCAAAAAGATACATTTCATTCAGCTATAAAATTGAAGTTGGTGATTTTTATCTAAAACAATTAGGATAATTTTAATTTGTATTAAAAATGAATTGTACTTGCAAACAGGGTTGTATATTGAAGTCTTGTACATCGTAACTGTCTTTTAAATAGTCAGAAATGCACTTCTTGAGAATTACCAAAGCAATGTGCAACAATTACCTTTACATTAGGTTTGATCAATTGTACAGCATATTTTCCAAAAAGTATCAGTCATAAAGAAAAGCCTTCAGCAAAGATGAAACCTAGAAAATAGTTTATTGCATTCACATTTACTCAGAATCTTAAAAGATGCTCATTTATGTTTTTTATTCCTCTATATTCAGATGATTTTCCTGACCTCATTTCCTGTATTATCTCTGAAGCAATATACCTGAACATTTCTTGATGTTTTACTTAATTTTTGCAACACAAAGCTTTCAATATGGAATAAGATAGGTAATTACCCAAAAGATATATTTGCATTTACTTGCCAAAAGTCATTTTTCAGAAGGGCTTTGTTGTTGCAAATGATAGGCTGTTGGAATACTATCTCCTTTTAATTAAAGAAGAGTCTGATTCCTATGAGACTTTATAATTAGCTGAAGCAAAATAAAACTATATCTCAAACCTTTCTCAGCCAAACTGTAGCAAATACTTAAAACTTTGATAGATTAAAAATTGTGCCCAAGAAAGAAGAAATCAGTTTTATAGAGCCTAAAATATATAATTAGGGTGAAGTGGGGTTCTAAAAAATACAATTTACAACAACAAATTAAGCCAAGGAATGAACTAGTAAAGAGCTATACAGTTGGAACAAATATTAACCAACTTAATATTTATTAAGTTCATGGCAAACTCACTCTGATTCACTAAAAGCATACCTATGTACTTACTTTAAACTGATAAAATCACCAAATTTACATTAAATCTTCTACCACATTTCAACAGATTGAAAATTAAGGATTAAAATCAATTTCAATCTGGAAAATAGGTCAAGAGCTGCCTATGGTAAATATTATGCTGAAAAATAAAACTTTATTATGAACAAAAATAATTATTAAGATAAAACCTGACTGTTACAGCACTCTAACCGTCACTGCCCACTTTTGGAATCCTTAGATTAGGGAAGACCAAATGGCAACTTTCTTTATTTGTTGTTTGTTTTGTTTTAAATCTCACCAAAGATATTAAAATCCAGTGGTCCTTCCAAGTGTCAAAAATGTATGATCATACAGTGAAATCTGAGGTTACATGAATGTTAAAGAGAAAGAAAAAGATAAAGACTTGTTTTGGAGCTAAACTTACAGTCAAATTAGGACCCTGCTTCTACTGCCTCTGGTACCTGAGGATATAATTTAATCTTCCTTAGGGACTTCCCTCGTTGCCCAGTGGTCAAAACTCTGAACTTCCACTCAAGGGGGCATGTTTCGATCCTTGGTCAGGGAACTAAGATCTCTCATGCTTCACAGTGTGGCCAAAAAAATAACAGTAATAATAAAAATTTAACCTTCCTTAGATTGAATTTGCTCATCTTTAGACAGTGGACCATAACCTTTACCTGAAAGTGGTGTTGTGAGCAATTAGACCTAATATATGCAAAATATTAACATATAGGAGATAAAGTAAATAGTAGTTTCTCGACCGGTAATTGTCTATGGTAGTATCCTCTAACCTTATCTATAGGTAGATAGACCTACCTATAGACTTTGACCATATGTTTATGTACAACCAACCAAAGCAACTAAAGATATGACTCATTCTTGCCACGAGTATTATAAAGCTATGGATAAATTATGCATGGCTATGACTTTGTCCATACTTCCCTGGTGGCTCAGCAGTAATGAATCCACCTACCAGTTCAGGAAATAGGAGTTCAATCCCTGGGTGAAGAAGATCCCCTGGAGAAGAAAATGGCAATCCACTCTAATATTCTTGCCTGGGAAATCCAATGGACAGAGGAACTTGGTATGCAGTCTATGAGATTGCAAGAGTCAGACAGGACTTAGAGACTAAAGAACAACAACATGACTTTGTCCATGATTCAGATCAGTTTGGCTAGACAGGTTGATCCAAAAATCATGTTCAAATGAAAGTTGAAATTCTACTCAAATATTTTGCCATATCCTAGAACAAATCGGAGAGATTTACAACTTGTGCTTAAAATACAGGGGCTAAAGAGTATTGCTTCCTCTATTATAACAAAAATAAACAAAAATACCAGATAATCAACAACTCTACAACTTTCTTGAACCCATCAGAGAGCTGAGGTCTCAGAACAAAACACTGACCTGAAATCCAAGGAGAAAATTGCCTGCAAAAATAATAAAATCAAAATCTGAGTATGGGAGCGTGGTTGATTCTCAGGGGCAGGGTAGAATTTGGGGGGATAGAGCACTTGTTTACCGAGGGGACAATCTGTCTGTTGCCAATGAGAATGGTAAAAAGAAATCAGGTAAAATAGCTAAAGGTCAATTGTGGACAGGAATGAGAATACAGAACCCCTGAGGCCACAGATACAAGGTGAATTCACCTTGGCTCATGAAGATGCTTCAAAGACAAAATTTGCTCACAAGAAAGATGATGTAGGAATGATAAAGACCTGAGCAAACCTCCTTCCAGGTGACAGTGTTAGAGAGTGTTGTAGAAAAAGTGTTAGAGAGTGCTGTAGAAAAAGGTGTTAGAGGGTGCTGTAGAAAAAGCACAAAATCCTTGTCCAGACTCATCTCTCTCTCCTATGGAAAAGACTTAGACACCTGGGTTTAGGACAGTAAAGCACGTTGCCTTTAAAGTACTGTTAAAGAATCACTAAAGCTGGGAAAAGAGAATTAAAAAATAATCTTAACACTAGGGCTCTGTGTTGTCCTTGGACAATACCATTGCTGCTGCTGCTGCTGCTAAGTCACTTCAGTTGTGTCCGACTCTGTGCGACCCCATAGATGGCAGCCCACCAGGCTCCCCCATCCCTGGGATTCTCCAGGCAAGAACACTGGAGTGGGTTGCCATTTCCTTCTCCAATGCATGAAAGTGAAAAGTGAAAGTGAAGTTGCTCAGTCATGTCCGACTCTTAGCAACCCCATGGACTGCAGCCCACCAGGCTCCTCCACCCATGGGATTTTCCAGGCAAGAGTACTGGAGTGGGGTGCCATTGCCTTCTCCGGACAATACCATCAGATATCTCATATCTCAATAGGCATTTTTTTTTTAGAAACTGACAAGGTGATTTAAAACAAACAAACAAACAAAACAAAGTTTGACACTTCAAGTATTGAAATAATTGATTTCAAAAATGTGTAACAACTGCCAGGATAGTTTTGGTTAGTTTTGGATAGTTTTGGAATAAAGGTAAACCTGTGATTAAGAAAAAGATGTGGACATTTATACAGTGGAATATTACTCAGCCATAAAAAAGAAATAGTGCGATTTGCAACAACGTGGATGGACCTACAGAGTCATACTGAGTGAAGTCAGAGGAGAAATATCACATGGCATCTCTTCCATGTGGAATCTAAAAAGAAATGATACAAATGAACTTACTTACAAAATAGAAACAGACTCCCAGACTTTGAGAATGACCTTACGGTTGCTGGGGACAAGAATGGGGGAAGGGAAAATTAAGGAGTTTGGGTATGTACACACTCATGTTTAAAATGGATAACCAAGAAGAACTGTATAGCACATGAAACTGCTCAGTGTTGTGTGGCACCTTGGATGGGAGGGGAGTTTGGGGGAGAATAGATACATGTATATGTATGGCCGAGTCCTTTCACTGTTCACCTGAAATTATTACAACATTGTTTGTTAATTGGCTGTACCTCAGTACAAAATAAAAAGTTTAAAAAATAAAGATAAGCCTATAGACCAATGGAACTGGAGATTTCAGAAATAGAAATAGATTTACACATATATGTTCAATTATCAGTAAACATGCAAGAAAATTCAATGGAGAAAGAATCTTTTTTTCAATGAATGGTGCTGGAAAAATTGCATACCCATAAGTGAAACAATGAAGAGTCTTCATTTTAAGCGACTTTGTTGTTGTAATTAAGTTGCTGAGTTGTGTCCAACTCTTTGTGACCCCATTACTGCAGCACACTAGGCTTCCCTGTCCTCAATTACCCCTGGAGCTCACTTAAATTCATGTCCACTGAGTCAGTGAAGCTATCTAACCATCTCTCCTCTGTCACCACCTTCTCCTGCCCTCAATCTTTCCCAGCATCAGAGTCTTTTACAATGAGTCTGTTCTTCGTATCAGGGGCTCCAAGCATTGGAGCTTCAGCATCAGTACTTCCAATGAATATTCAGTGCTGATTTCCTTTGGTATTAACTAGTTTGATCTCCTTGCAGTCCAAGAAAGTGTTAAAAGTCTTTTCTAGCACCACAATTCAAAAGCAACTACTTTATATGAAAATTAAATAAAAATTAGTTATAGAATGACTCATTAAAGAATAGATTGATAAATTTAACTTCCTCCAACTTTAAAATGTTTGCTCTTCAAAACAAAGTTAAACAAATAAAAAGACAAACCATAAACTAGAGAAAATATTTGTAAACCATTGATAAAACTGATAAAGGGCTTATATCCAAAATAGATTAAGTATTCTTAAAAAGTCAATAATAAAAAACAAAATGAGTAAAAGATTGAAATAGAAATTTCACCAAAAAAGATATAAAGATGTGAAATAAGCACTTTTAATGATGCTTTGGAAACATAGCCCACAATAGGCTAGGACTTATATGCTAAACACAACAGGTTAATTACCTATTAAAACAGAAGATTTAAATAAGACCCCAAGTCATTGTTAATATACTGGTCATGCTGTTATATTATAGTTTTGCAAATGTTACTATTAGCAACTCAAGATTTATCTGTATTATTTCTTATAAATACATGTGAATTTAATATCTCAAAATAATTAGAATACAGAAAGAAAACCTATAAATACATGTTTATATAGCAACTTTATGTGTGATTTCCCTTAAACTACATCCAACCCAAATGTCGCTCCGCTAAGGAATGGATAGAATTACGGTGGCACATTTATACAATGAGAAATCAATAAGCAGCAAGAAGGAAAAGCTACCAATACATACAATAGCACTTTAAAGTCACAGGTGTGTTATGCTGAGTAAAATAAGCCAGACTCAAAAAAACTACATATTCTATAATTCTACCTACATAGCATCCTTTCAGAAGCAAAATTATGAGAAATAAAAAACTAAAGCTCAGCATGGGAGCAAGGGTTGATTCTAGGGGCAGGATAGAATTTCAGTTCAGTTCAGTCACTCAGTCGTGTCCGACTCTTTGCGACCCCGTGAATCGCAGCAGGCCAGGCCTCCCTGTCCATCACCAACTCCCGGAGTTCACTCAGACTCACGTCCATTGAGTACGTGATGCCACCCAGCCATCTCATCCTCGTTGTCCCCTTCTCCTCCTGCCCCCAATCCCTCCCAGCATCAGGGTTTTCCAATGAGTCAACTCTTCCCATGAGGTGGCCAAAGTACTGGAGTTTCAGCTTTAGCATCATTCCTTCCAAAGAAATCCCAGGGCTAATCTCCTTCAGAATGAACTGGTTGGATCTCCTTGCAGTCCAAGGGATTCTCAAGAGTCTTCTCCAACACCACAGTTCAAAAGCATCAATTCTTCGGCGCTCAGCCTTCTTCACAGTCCAACTCTCACATCCATACATGACCACAGGAAAAACCATAGCCTTGACTAGATGGACCTTAGTCGGCAAAGTAATGTCTCTGCTTTTGAATATACTATCTAGGTTGGTCATAACTTTTCTTCCAAGGAGTAAGCGCCTTTTAATTTCATGGCTGCAGTCACCATCTGCAGTGATTTTGGAGCCCAAAAAAACAAAGTCTGACACTGTTTCTACTGTTTCCCCATCTATTTCCCATGAAGTGATGGGGCCAGATGCCATGATCTTCGTTTTCTGAATGTTGAGCTTTAAGCCAACTTTTTCACTCTCCTCTTTCACTTTCAACAAGAGGCTTTTTAGCTCCTCTTCACTTTCTGCCATAAGGGTGGTGTCATCTGCATATATGAGGTTATTGATATTTCTCCCGGCAATCTTGATTCCAGCTTGCATTTCTTCCAGTCCAGCGTTTCTCATGATGTACTCTGCATATAAGTTAAATAAGCAGGGTGATGATATACAGCCTTGACCTTCTCTTTTTCCTATTTGGAACCAGTCTGTTGTTCCATGTCCAGTTCTAACTGTTGCTTCCTGACCTGCATACAGATTTCTCAAGAGGCAGGTTAGGTGGTCTGGTATTCCCATCTCTTTCGGAATTTTCCACAGTTTATTGTGATCCACACAGTCAAAGGCTTTGGCATAGTCAATAAAACAGAAATAGATGTTTGTCTGGAACTCTCTTGCTTTTTCCATGATCCAGCGGATGTTGGCAATTTGATCTCTGGTTCCTCTGCCTTTTCTAAAACCAGCTTGAACATCAGGGAGTTCACGGTTCACATATTGCTGAAAGATAGAATTTAGGAGGATAGAATTTTTTCTGTACTTTATTTCCTATCTTCACTGTGATTGTGGCTACACAACACTTTTTTTTTTAAACTTTCTGAGCTGTTTTCTGTAAGGGTAGATTTTGTTATATGTAAACTTTATGTTCAGTAAAGAAAATGGAGCAAACAAAAGAAGCCACACTAATTTTCCCTGAATACTCAATATTGGTTGTGATCGTAAAGTGTGATACCATTATGAAGCCTATAAAAACATTAAAACTACAATCAGAACATTCTTTAAGATCATCTAAAATATTGCCATCCCAGGGTGTCACATTCTTTCATCTTGCCGTGTATCATCTATGTATACTAGAATTCTTTAACTGAATTCAACATTTATTCTGCTTTTCCTACATAGAAATAAGCATTTTTCCAGTCAAACATATTTGCAATCATTTTCCATCTGTACATTGTTCTATCTAGTTAAAATATAATTGACTTAACCTTCCCTTAGTAATAGACATTTGGACTGCATTAAATTTTTTTTTTTTTAGTATTGTAAGCAAAAATCCATTGAACATCTTGATGCACATAACCAACTTTTCTTTTGATTTTTCCACACAGGGTAAATTTCAGTGCATAGAATTATATCAATGTGCCCTTAATTTTTTTCTTCATGAATGTTGCTCATTTCTCATAAAAAGATTTTTACTTATTTTCTCATTCACAATGGAAACTGGAACAATTTTAGAATTGCTCCTACTCATTTAGTTCAGTTCAGTCACTCAGTCGTGTCTGACTCTTTGCAACCCCATGAATCGCAGCACACCAGGCCTCCCTGTCTATCACCACCTCCTGGAGTTCACTCAGACTCATGTCCATCGAGTCAATGATGCCATCCAACCGACTCATCCTCAGTCGTCCCCTGCTCCTCCTGCCTCCAATCCCTCCCAGCATCTTATGAGGTGGCCAAAGTACTGGAGTTTCAGCTTAGCATCATTCCTTCCAACAAAATCCCAGGGCTGATCTCCTTCAGAATGGACTGGTTGGATCTCCTTGCAGTCCAAGGGACTCTCAAGAGTCTTCTCCAACACCACAGTTCAAAAGCATTAATTTTTCTGTGCTCAGCTTTCTTCACGGTCCAATTCTCACACCCATACATGACTACTGGAAAACCCGTAGCCTTGACTAGACAGACCTTAGTCAGCAAAGCAATGTCTCTGCTTTTGAATATGCTGTCTAGGTTGGTCATAACTTTTCTTCCAAGGAGTAAGTGTCTTTAATTTCATGGCTGCAATCACCATCTGCAATGATTTTGAAGCCCAGAAAAATAAAGTCTGACACTGTTTCCCCATCTATTTCCCATGAAGTACAGCTTAGCATCATTCCTTCCAACAAAATCCCAGGGCTGATCTCCTTCAGAATGGACTGGTTGGATCTCCTTGCAGTCCAAGGGACTCTCAAGAGTCTTCTCCAACACCACAGTTCAAAAGCATTAATTTTTCTGTGCTCAGCTTTCTTCACGGTCCAATTCTCACACCCATACATGACTACTGGAAAACCCGTAGCCTTGACTAGACAGACCTTAGTCAGCAAAGCAATGTCTCTGCTTTTGAATATGCTGTCTAGGTTGGTCATAACTTTTCTTCCAAGGAGAAGTGTCTTTAATTTCATGGCTGCAATCACCATCTGCAATGATTTTGAAGCCCAGAAAAATAAAGTCTGACACTGTTTCCCCATCTATTTCCCATGAAGTGATGGGACTGGATGCCATGATCTTCATTTTCTGAATGTTGAGCTTTAAGCCAACTTTTTCACTCTCCTCTTTTATTTCATCAAGAGACTTTTTAGTTCCTCTTCACTTTCTGCCATAAGGGTGGTGTCATCTGCATATCTGAGGTTATCGATATTTCTCCCAGCAATCTTAATTCCAGCTTGTGTTTCTTCCAGTCCAGCATTTCTCATGATGTACTCTGCATAAAAGTTAAATAAGCAAGGTGACAATATGCAGCCTTGACGTACTCCTTTTCCTATTTGGAACCAGTCTGTTGTTCCATGTCCAGTTCTAACTGTTGATTCCTGGCCTGCATACAGATTTTTCAAGAGGCAGATGGTATATATAAATGTTTTCTATGTATAGATGACATTACATAAAACATTTTTATATAGCATCTATTTATATATAACATTTTAACTTAATATATATGAAAAGGAGTATTTTACTTTAATTTTCATTTTTCTTATGTATTACTAATTACATTATGTCAAAAGTTGTTTCAAATTTTTATCTATTTGAGGTATAGTCTATCCATGTCCTTTGTTCATATACATTTTTAATATATAAGCATAGCAGTTTTTCCATGAATCAGTAGTCTTTCCCTAAATGATCTCTTCTAGATTCTTGCCATATTAGACTGGGAAATTCTACTAAGTAAAATGAAGATAGGTGTCATACACTGTTCATCAGTTACCTGCATAACGCTGTCATATACTAGATGCTCAAAAAATATTTGTTGAAAGAAAGTTATAAACAAGAGCCAATCATCTTGCTGGCAGGCCTGGGAGAAGTCTTCCTGAGATTATCCCTAACACTTAAAGTTGTACATGTATGAGCTCAGTCTTGTCTGACTTTTGTGAACCCATGCACTGTAGCCTGCCAGACTCCTCTGTCCATGGAATTTCCAGGCAAGAATACTGCAGTGGGCTGCCATTTCCTACTCCAAGGAATCTTCCCAATCCAAGGATCAAACCTTCTTCTCTTGCATCTCCTCCTTTAGTAGGTGGATTCTTTACAGCTGAGCCACCTGGGAAAGTTGTGTGGTCCTTGTTCTCTCTTGAGTCCCCTTGCCTTGAATGCCATGTTTCTATTACATAGCTACAACTATATTGCTACTTCCCTCTGCTGCAAAGGAACAATTACAAACAGAAGCACAGACGTAATCTAATTTACTGATCCCGGTAAATTTTCATTCTAACAGTGAAATACATACAAAAGGCTTTCTCAGCCAACAATATCAATAAAATGAAGCAGACAATTTGGATCTGAAGAATCAAAAAGGGTACCTACCTTCAAATATATCACTGATACAGATAGAGGAGTAAAGTCCCATTGACAACGTTGTCATAGTCACAAAACTTCCTCTAGCTTATCATATGTTGCTGATTTGAGTTTTCTTTTCATTATAGGAATTGGGATGCCACATCCCACCCACCCCCACCGCCTTTGAAATATTTACCTACTTAAATTTAAAGTGTATTTTTTATTTTAGCATAAGGATGAAGTATTATCTTCTAACTGGAATACTACATTTCTGTTCAGCAAAAAGTGACCTCTCTCAAGGTATTGGTCTTTTGGGGTTTTGATTGTTTATTTTGTAGAAGCTAAAAGGAGCTAGAGTAGGGGAGGTTTTCTGCTAGACACAAAATGCACAGTTTTGTTTTGTTTTTTAACTTCCTCTCTCTTGTCACAATACTATATACGATACCAATCTTATTCAGAAAGGCACTTTTGTTTGCCAAGTGAGATGGCAATTGTAAAAAAGTACATTTCTGGCAGAATCATGGCAAGAGTGGGAAAGCTATCTTTGAAAAGGAGTAGCAAAATCTCACTCAGATTGCTGGTCCCATGTGAGGATTATACTACATGAAAACATCTTCTCCCACCCAAACCCCAGAAGAATGAATAGTTCCTGGATATTGGGGCCCATCTGGAGCGCTCAGAGCCAATTCTGCTAAATGCAGGAGGATGGTATGTGCATCAGAGCAAAGCTGGAATAATCCTGACAAGTTGGAAAATGATAATTGGTGACTGGCAGTGCAGGTTTTCAGAGAGGCCATAATCAAACAGCATCTCTCTCTGACTGTGAATGATGGAGCTTTGTGTGCCATTGTCACACTAAATCCCCTTGTGCTGCTGCTTAGTAAAATGAAAGCAATCATTATTTGGAATATTAGCTATAAGTCATATAAAATTTGGCAGTTCCAATTTGCATTTGAATAATAAATTGAAATGAGCCCAACAAATACCAAGTCTGTAGCAGACTAATATTGAAAAATATATACTAAAGGATATTACCATCTGAGGTGGCAAAGGATACAAATGAATATTGGAATTCTGCATAAAACTGCCTAGTATTTCATTTACCAGTATTTATGAAAATTTGCAAATGATTTATGATTTCCATTTCTTGCATTGAATCATAAAACAAGAACTTATTGAAAAAACAGTTAATATTGATAATATATTTCAATATTATAATAACTGGTAGGTTGTCTCAAAATAGAAAACTAGCGTGAGAGAATCCCAGGGATCTCCAGAATGACATATGTTCCGTATATTACCTCAAATATAAAGAAGGCAATTTGGGATTATAGTAAAGAAAAAAAATAATGCATGAGGTTAAAGACAGTATGGTTAAACTCTTTGGGATAAGTGGAACTACCTATCTTAAAATCAGTTATTTGGAGGAAAAATATGTGGGAAGAGAGCAAAAAACTTTTTGACACAAGAAAGTAGGGTGGTATTGAGGAAGATTTAGTTTGTTCATTTATGAAAACATTGAGTGTGCTTCTGATCCATCTGAGAGCTAGAAATAAACATGTAAATATTATAAAATATGCATTTTTAAAAGATTTCATAAGTCATTGGAGAAGACAGCATGGAGAGAGAAAAGGAGTAAACCAGTGTGAAGGTCCTGAAAGTGAATTATGTACAAGGAAATTTTATTACGAGCACCACTAACCTCTTTGGCTAACTGTGGTGCCTGAACTAAACCCTTTTGTTTGTTTGTTCTTAACTGAAGTATAGTTGCTTTACAATGTTGTGTTAGTCTCTGCTGCTCAATGACGTGAATCAGCTATATGGATACCTGTATCCTCTCCCTCTGGGACCTCCTTCCCCCTTCTCCTCATCCCACACATCTGGGTCATCACAGAGCACCAGGGTGAGCTCCCTGTGCTAGGCAGCAGGTTCCCACTAGCTATCTGTTTTACACATGGCAGTGGGAGTACGTCAAAATCTTAAAGGATGAATATTATAAATGTGATCAGCACAAGAAAAAAAGATCCATAATGTAATTTTAAATGTTCATTATTATGATACTGAGAGTCAGACATACATCTAATATTTACAATGAGATATTAAGACTACAAAATATTTCCTCATCCTTCAGCTGACTCAAGACCTGATAGCTTTAAACTTTCATCTACAGGACGGCTTTTCTTTACTCATTTACCGTCTGGCTGTTTGAGTTAGAATACCTGTATAAACAAGAGTGCTTCTTGGGAATTCTCTGGCAGTCCAGTGGTTAGGACTCGGTGCTTTCACTGCCATGGCCCATGTTAGTGTCTCCAAGTTAAACAAGACAGTAGTGGAAAGGGTGACATGAGTGTGCTTCTTGCTATCCAGCATATAAGGTAAGGGCAGCTGATTTTTGACAAGTACTTACTTTGTCGCTCAGTTGTGTCCGACTCTTTGGGATCCCATGGACTGTAGCCTACCAGGCTCCCCCCAAAAAGTTGTTGAGGAACCCCTTGAAATTTGAAGGGATGAATTAAGGATCTGCTGGACAAATGTGATTCTCTCAGTCTTATGATGGTGTTTGTAACATTTTGGGATTGAGAGATATGTTGAAGAATGTGAGCAAACTTGGAAAATTACAATTGGGGAGATTATAAGATATTTTAAATGTCTGTTTCTTAGAATTAAGTTTGATGTAAGATACTCTGGTGATTCATACAATAAAAATCTGCCTGTAATGTGGGAGACCTGGGTTCAGTCTCTTGTTCTGGAAGATCCCCTGGAGAAGGACATGCCAACCCACTCCTGAATTCTTGCCTGGAGAATTCCATGAACAGAGAAGCCTGGCAGGCTACAGTCCACAGTATCACAAAGAGTCAGACTCGACTGAGCGACTAACACTTCAACTTCTCACGATCTGATAGGCCAATGTCATGTTGTGAATCCAATTAAGATGTCAATTTGTGCCATGGCAGAATTCCTGTCCCCTACAGTTTCTGATTACATTATTCCAGAAGACTGGAAGTCAGAGAAAGGCGTCAGATTTTAGAAAACAGATTCTTGTGATCTGAATGCAATGCAGCCACTTTAAAAAAAAAAAAAATTCTCTCCATGTTGACACCTAGAGACTCTTCTTTATGCTCACCCTAGTTCAACTTTCCAAATTGAAAGATGTCAACAAGCCCAGGAGGAATGGGCCATACTCTTCAAAAGTTTCAAAACAATAAAACATTAAAAAACATAAAAATCAGCCATTATTTGACCACAGTTTTGATATATACTAATGGACAACATGAGTTTGAGTGAATTCTGGGAGTTGGTGATGGACAGGGAGGCCTGGCATGCTGCAATTCACGGGGTCGCAAAGAGTCAAACACGACTGAGCGACTGAACTGAACTGAATAAGCAAATGCCATACCAAATCCCCCTCTATATCCCAGAGAAATACCAATAAATAGGTACAAATCTTTCCAGAACATTGTCCATTTTATACATATATATAAAGATATAAATATATGAATATGTATATATAGATATTTAAAAGCACTTTTAAGCAAAGACTTTATATTTTACAGCAGTTTGGGGTTTATAGAAAAATTGTAGAAGGTACAGAGAGTTCCCTTGTACCCCAAAGTCCATGATTTACATTAGAGTTCATTCTAGTATATGCTAAGAATTTAGATAAATGTATAATGAATGACATGTGTCCATTATAGCAGATGTATACCTTTAACAGATATTTCCTTATTTGCACAGTAATCTGTAATTGCCTTTTTCACTAAATATCTGTTTAGGTCCATAAAGACTCACCTTACATTTTGATAATATTATAGAATCTCATGAGCAGGTGCTTTAATTTAATTAAAAAACCTTATTGATAGATATTTAGTTTTCTAGTCTACTGTTTTTTACCATAAAAGGTACACAATGAATATTCTTACTCATTTACCTTGCCATTTCATGTACAAATTTCTGGGATAGTATGCATAACATCTAGATAGTACAGGGAAAATTTTCATTATCTTTGGAACCATAAACATTTTTCTTTTAATTACAGTTGTATCATTTGAAATTAAGCAATTCTGACCAATTGAAACCACAGTTTCATTATCAATAAATTGGCAGTAGTAATAACCTTCTCACAGGATTCTGAAGATAGAATGAGGTAAATCATATAGATAATTTTAAAAACTGCAAATAGTGTACATGGTTTTATTGCTACAGGTTTTGTGAAGCTGTGAGATTATCAACTTGTCAGTTGTTATCACTTCTCTGAAACAGAAATATTCACTGAAATTCACACTATAAAGATCTGGGGGTGGGTGTGCAGAACACTGAAAGGAGAATTCCAGTGAGCTGGTCAGCCTTTGAAGTGAACTTCAGAACATCCCAATGCAAAGAGTCTACTGGGGCTTCCTGGATTAGCTACAGGTCTTCATGACTGTGTGTGCTTCTCTTCATAAAGGCTTGGCTCAGCTTGAAAGCAGAGTAAGAGACTTTAAGTATTAGCTCCCAGAATTGTCCTGAAAACAGTGGCTGCCAAGATAAATATGGTGGCTCCAAGGTGACAAATCCTCAAAGGTAACAGTCCCCAGCAACAACCTGCCCATGTGACTATATTCGAACTTTGGCCCCAAAGAATAGAATGTGAACTTAGATGCTCTTTGTCCCATGGCAACATTCCCCTTAAAGGATGACCCAAGATGGGGAGGTGATGGTGTTCAGAGAGTTATCAGCTACAGGGATCTACTTGAGCTGGATCAGAGGTTGAAAACCTTAGAATCAGAGGTTATTCTAAGGTTGAATCAGAGGTTATTCTAAGGAAAAGTGAAGGCCTGAAGTTCCCTGAAGGTTTTTCCTGGACAAGAAACTCCAGTGAAAGCAATTATAGAAGTTACAAATGTAGGACTACCAATAATGAGATGTGAAAGTGATAATAAACACAGTTTGATAAACTAATCTATAGTAAATTTACTTCTCAATATTGAAAACCTTATTTAAAAAAAAAAAAAGCACTGTTGGATGAAGAGGCAATCATAGTATATGCCAAACAGTGTAAAAAAATAAATTTTGGAGATTACCAAATAGTCACTAAATATGTCATTTTACTGGATTGGTGACAGTCATGATTCTCTCAGCTTTTTAAATTGTATAGCTTCCTTTTTTTTTTTTCTTTTTTCATGGCTCAGAACAATAACCATGTTATCTTTCACATTTCTGTGGGTTAACTCTGCTTAACTGAGTGATTCTTCTATGCCAGGCAGCGTGAGCTGTTTTCCAGTCCTAGGAAAGCTTGCTTCAGTTCAGTTCAGTTCAGTCGCTCAGTCGTGTCTGACTCTTTGCGACCCATGAATCGCAGCACGCCAGGCCTCCCTGTCCTTCACCATCTCCCGGAGTTCACTCAGATTCACGTCCATTGAGTTAGTGATGCCATCCAGCCATCTCATCCTCTGCTGTCCCCTTCTCCTCCTGCCTCCAATCCCTCCCAGCATCAGAGTCTTTTCCAATGAGTCAACTCTTCGCATGAGGTGGCCAAAGTACTGGAGTTTCAGCTTTAGCATCATTCCTTCCAAAGAAATCCCAGGGTTGATCTCCTTCAGAATGGACTGGTTGGATCTCCTTGCAGTCCAAGGGACTCTCAAGAGTCTTCTCCAACACCACAGTTCAAAAGCATCAATTCTTCAGTGCTCAGCCTTCTTCACAGTCCAACTCTTAGACTGGACCATTGAGATGGCTCATCCCTTGGTCATCAACTCACAGCTCGCCTGGCCTATTAACCAGAGCTTCTTTCATAAGCTGAGTTCTCATGGTGGGGTTCAGAGCCTAAGGAGTGTCTAAAGAGTGAAATTCTAAGATTAAGAAAACAGAAATGTCCAGTCTTCATAAAGTCTTGACCTAGAACTAGCACAGCACCATCTCTGCCATATTCTAAGGGGAAATGTAGTCAATCACTCAATGGGAAGTTTTTGTGACAAATAGTTTGCAATTTTTAATCTATCTCACAAGGATACACAGTACCAGATTCCCAAAATTTACCATTAAAGTCCCAGATAGTGATTGTTATGTGAGGTCCATGATTCTTAGGGAGATGTCTTTCCTCTTTTGTCTTTGATTCTGCCTGAAATTGTGTAATCTTTGGAAGAACTAGACTATATTTTCCTAAGCTTCAGAGCAATTTGACAACTCTTTTCCCCCTAGCATGTATTTCTCCTAATATAGCACAATACTCCCAATGAAAAAAAGAATTCTACTAGGAATACAGTTGATCCATGTCACTGAATGCAAATTCATTATTAACTCTTAGATTAATCACTCAAATTGATACAGAACTTGACAAGAGATTGGTGTTAGCAATCTGCTTTTGAGTAATTATAAACTGAGAGCCTTCCTTCTTATCCAGCATAAAATAATATGAAGAATCCTCAAAATAATCATGAATGTTCTTAATAATGTGAAAACAAAACACAGGCCAAACTAATCTTTTGCCGAGTAATATTTTACAAAGAAATTCAAGTTGCCTGGCCCTGTTGAAAGTATACATTTAATCAGCATCAGTATTAATCAGACTGAAATTTAATAAAACTAATTTTCTTCCTGGTATACATAGTAATTCTTACATTGTAGAGTCATACCATCTGCTGTGACAATAATATTTTGGGGATTTCTTAGAGAAAAAATAATCATGTATGCTGTAAAAATTGAAGCTGCAATGGCATCCTTAAAATGCATCAATTCTGATGTTTATAATGGCCTACAGAAAGCCTCAAGCTATCTCTACATTCCAAAGAATTTAAAGCAGCAGTTTCCAATATAACTAATCAAGAGCTGTCACAGGCGTTTACACCATCTGGCATCACATAAACCCAAGACTTCACTTAACACTGAAGTTCAGGAATTTCACTCTCTCTAACTCATTTGGATTTCCAGTGTATGCAATCAATAAAAAAAGAATACATGCACACTACAAAGCCTGTGATACGTCTGAAACCACAAAAGCCACTTTTCAATCATTTCTCACCCACTTGTTGTTAAAGTTACTATGGTTGCTATACATTCTTCTCAATGACCTCCATCATGTCATTATCATACTCCAGCTCTGATTGGTTCTTTCTTACAGTTTCTAACTCTGCTGAAGAAATGGAGTTCGTTCGTTCCTCTGCCAAGTTTGCTGAACCTCTTTCTGACCATTGCTATGAGCTCCTTATTAAGTAAATTACGTATCTCTATTTCATTTGGCGGAGAAGGCAATGGCACCCCACTCCAGTACTCTTGCCTGGAAAATCCCATGGATGGAGGAGCCTGGTAGGCTTCAGTCCATGGGGTCGCTGGGTCGGACCTGACTGAGCGACTTCACTTTCACCTTTCGCTTTCATGCATTGGAGAAGGAAATGGCAACCCACTCCAGTGTTCTTGCCTGGAGAACCCCAGGGACGGGGGAGCCTGGTGGGCTGCCGTCTATGGGGTCGCACAGAGTCGGACACGACTGAAGTGACTTAGCACTTAGCATTTCATTTGGATTTTTTTCTTGGAGTTTTATTTTGTTCTTTTGTTTGGAACGCATTCTTTTATTTTTTTCATTTTGCTACACTTTCTGAATAGTTTCTATGAATTGGGTGAAATAGCTACCTCTTCCAGGCTTAAAGGTGTGCCCTTACTTGTAAGCATCCTTTGTGTAGACTGTGTGTACCAGATGACTGGAGCTAGAGTGTGTGTGACCAGAGGAAGTCCAAGGATTGCTACACCTAGGTCAGTTTGGCAGGCTGGCAGGACCTGGGTTGGGCACAGGATGGGGTGCATCCTAAGGGTACACAAACAATGGTGCTTGCCTAGTGCCTCAACCTTGGAGAGAGTTCCAGCAGTTGCCCAAGCATTTTGACAGATATTTTAAGGTTAATTGAATTTCCTTTCCATTTAGTCTAGGGGCCCTAACAACTGATGCTTTTTCACTGTGTCCCAGAGCACACTCCTCAGTGATTCTCTTTCTACTTACTGCAGGACACTATGTCAGGGGTTGGCTTCCTGTGGATACCACATCATCTTTCCTGCACATTTCTTTGTAGTCCCTCTATGTTCAGAAGCTTTTCAATCAGTCCCCAAGTCTCCTTTAGGAAAAACTACTCTGTGTGTAAGTGTAGATTCAGTGTGTCTGTGGAAGGAAATGAGTACAGGATCTTCTTTTGCTGCCACCTTAAACCTCCCCCAAAATATTTTTTATGGCATTGTTTTCTTTGACAGTCACATATTAAACAGAGGAGTCAAGTAATATCACAGAGTTTTTGCTGTTTTTATATGAGCTGCTATTTTCTAGTTTATCTCAGCCATATCTATGAAATGGTTAATTTTTAAATATATGTATAGGGAAATATTAATATATTTAACTATGATTAATTACATTTTAGAAACATTCTAGCTAGCTTAAATCTGTTTTCCACATTTCTTTAAATTTAGTTTTCACCTCATTTTTATTTGAATTTTTTCTTTTGGCTTTTATTGAGATTTATTAATAATTGACATAGAACACTCTACCTGACCCTGACCCCGTTAGTTGCTCAGTCATGTCCAACTCTTTGCAAGCTCATTTAAGGACAGCATAATGGCTGACATACATACCATAAAATGATTAACACAATAAGTTTAGTTAACATGCATCATCTTATGTAGATTAAAAAAAAAGAAAGATATAGTTTTTCCTTTTGATGAGGAATTTTAGGATCTACTCGCTTAGCAACTTTCAAATATATCATACAGTAATGTTAACTACATTAACAGTTAATGTTAAAAGGGAACATTTCATGCAAAGATGGGCTCAATAAAGGACAGAAATGGTATGGACCTAACAGAAGCAGAAGATATTAAGNGCATACTCCTTGGAAGAAAAGTTATGACCAACCTAGATAGCATATTCAAAGCAGAGACATTACTTTGCCAACAAAGGTCCGTCTAGTCAAGGCTATGGTTTTTCCTGTGGTCATGTAGGGATGTGAGAGTTGGACTGTGAAGAAAGCTGAGTGCCAAAGAATTGATGCTTTTGAACTGTAGTATTAGAGAAGACTCTTGAAAGTCCCTTGGACTGCAAGGAGATCCAATCAGTCCATCCTAAGGGAGACCAGTCTTGGCTGTTCATTGGAAGGACTGATGTTGAAGCTGAAACCCCAATACTTTGGCCAGCTGATGCAAAGGGCTGACACATTGGAAAAGACCCTGATGCTGGGAAGATTGAGGGCAGGAGGAGAAAGGGACGACAGAGGATGAGATGGTTGGATGGCATCATCGACTCAATGGACATGGATTTGGGTTGACTCCGGGAGTTGGTGATGGACAGGGAGACCTGACATACTGTGGTTCATGGGTTTGCAAAGAGTTGGATACGACTGAGTGACTGAACTGAACTTAATGTTAACTGGAGTCATGTTTTACATTGTATCTCTGGTATGTACTAATTTTATAACTGGAAGTTCCCATCTTTGACCACTTTCATCCAATTCCCCTATCCCTCATCCCCACTCCTGGTAACCACAAATCTGATCTCTTAAAACAAACAAAAATAATTCTTGATTCTTATAAACATGCTATGGTTTTCTACACATTATTTCTAATAGAACTGCTTTTTACCACAATTAAAATAAAGACATTTTTAACGTGAGTAATCTTACCTAAGCTATCACCGTCAAGGCTTATTTATCTAAAGCAGTCTACAAAGGCAAGGTACACTGTTGGACGAAATAAGCAATAAAAATGATCATCTCTCCATCTCGCAATATATCATTCTTTGTTCAGTTACCCTAATTGGTCCAGCTGAATAACCAGTCAAATGATATCTCAATGTTTCCTTCAATCATCTTTACCTAGACTGAGCTGGCTTTATAGCATGTATATATAAATACGGCCAGTTGTGTATATCACACACAAACACAAATACAATCTAGATTTTTATCTCTTTACTCCTTGTCATTGTCTTATGAGAGTTAATCTTTTCTTATCTCCTGGAGAAGGAAATGGCAACCCACTCCAGTATTCTTGCTTGGAAAATCTCATGGACAGAGGAGCCTGGTGGGCTACAGTCCATGGGGTCGCAAAGAGTCGGGTATAACTGAGAGACTAACACTTAATCTTTTCTCATTCTCCAGAACTGCTGGAGCTGGACCAAGGTAAATGTCTGTGTTCATACACAAGTCTTGCAGCTCAGTGTGTATAGGTACATACGGACTATTTTAGAAAAAATCTCGTTAATCAACCTTGAAGGAATTATTTCCAGGATTCATTGCTTGATAAAAAAAGAGTCATTTGAAGGATCTCTTCTAGAAGATTGACATTTATTTTTCTATCATTTTATTTCAGAATTACCCAAGACCCAAGAGAGAAAGAAAACATAACAACCCTTTTCTAGACATTTTAGTTATTTGAATAGGAATTTCCAAGTCGTCTATCTGCCCTTACTGAAATAATTTCTTAGAATCATTCTTATACTGTCCTCTTTTTGTTTGCTGTATTTTTTACATATGGCAATGAATGTGGGTAGAGTTCACATAAGGGCACTATTAACCTAAAGATCTCTCCTTTTCCTTTCCTATTTTATCATCACAGCACATGAGTATCTAAAATTAAAATGTAAAAGTTATTTATTTATAATACCCTTGAAATGTATTAGTATGGTTATGACAAGAAAATTAACAGTACTTTTACCTATTATTATTTGAATGTGGCATAGCTCTTTTAAAGGTCAATTAAAAATTTGTTAGCATAGATCCTGTGACTATTTCTAAAGAGAAAAGCTTAAAAATGGAAGCCATAAAATAGTGAGGTTATGTTTTAAGAGTTGAAAGATTAAATGGAAAGGGTCTTCTCTAAAAGGTTCCATTTAAAACTATGTCAGGTTTCCAGCCAAATGATAGAGGAGATACTTATCAGATGAGAATGGAGACACAAACCTTTAAAAACCACTGGGCAAAAGCTAACCAGTTTTTAACTTAGGCTTTTTGAGCAATTCATTAAAATTTCAGCTCTAGACTCATTAATGGCATAATGTACCTTCAAAAGCACCCCACACTTGTCAGGCAGCCAAGGGTTATGTTTGTCACACAGGATTGAGAAGTTTGGGCAAGGCTTTAATTTGTTTTGTTTTGTTTTAAATGAAAGTAAAGGCCATATAGTAGTAGTGCATGCAGATTTAATCTTTCTGGAATGCAATTTAACAGTATCTATTTTTAAACATAAAACTTTAAAAATGAGCATTCACTTGGTTTTTATTTGACGTTTTCTAAAAGCAGAATACTTTGGGGTTTCCGTTGTAGCTCAGTTGGTAAAGAATCTGCCTGCAGTGCAGGAGACCCAGGTTCAATCCCTGGGTTGGGAAGATCCCCTGGAGAAGGAAATGGCAACCCACTCCAGTATCCTTGCCTGGAAAATCTCATGGACAGAGGAGCCTGGTGGGCTGCAGTCCATGGGGTCGCAAAGAGTCAGGCACGACTGAGCGACTAACACTAACACTAAAAGCAGGAGGAAAAGAAAACAACAAACAACCAAAAAAAAAAAAAGAAGTAAAATTTTAGACACAAACTGGTATGTGATTTTGAGAGAAGCAGGACAGGGAAACAGGGGAAGCCAATGAAGTGTGAGCTGATAAACAGATTACCTCTGTGGGCAACTTGGCCCCAAATACATTGGGGACTATTTGAGAGACTATAAGACAGGTTTCTTGACTGTACCACTGAGAACTGATGACACTGTTTACCCACCAACTTTCACCTTTTATTGATAGAAGGTCACTTCATGGGCATGAACTTCCTTGTTCATCTAGCCTTATGTTGCCAAGTAGGCTAACTACAGCATTCAGAGAATACTTTAAGGTGGAAGAACTCAGGAAACCATCAGGCTATATGGGAATTGTTTGCAGATGACTTTCTGGGTAGGCAAAGAGATTGAGCGGTGGGCCACTAATGCCCTCTGCTATACTATAAGACAGGTTTCTTGACTGTACCACTGAGAACTGATGACACTGTTTACCCACCAACTTTCACCTTTTATTGATAGAAGGTCACTTCATGGGCATGAACTTCCTTGTTCATCTAGCCTTATGTTGCCAAGTAGGCTAACTACAGCATTCAGAGAATACTTTAAGGTGGAAGAACTCAGGAAACCATCAGGCTATATGGGAATTGTTTGCAGATGACTTTCTGGGTAGGCAAAGAGATTGAGCGGTGGGCCACTAATGCCCTCTGCTATGCCCTTTGACATAGGGAATCACACATAGAGACATATTCTTTCATCATGCCTCTCATATTGTATTCACCATACAGTGAATTGAGGAGTGCTAACAGTAAAATTGTGATTATCCAGGTCATGAAGATCTTTTGTACAGTTCCTTTGTGTATTCTTGCCACCTCTTCTTAATATCTTCTGCTTCTGTTAGGTCCAGACCATTTCTGTCCTTTATGGAGCCCATCTTTGCATGAAATGTTCCCTTGGTATCTCTGATTTTCTTGAAGAGATCTCTAGTCTTTCTCATTCTCTTGTTTTCCTCTATTTCTTTGCATTGATTGCTGAAGAAGGCTTTCTTATCTCTTCTTGCTATTCTTTGGAACTTCACATTCAGATGCTTATATCTTTCCTTTTCTCCTTTACTTTTCACTTCTCTTCTTTTCACAACTATTTCTAAGGCCTCCCCAGACAGCCATTTTGCTTTTTTGCATTTCTTTTCCTTAGGGATGGTCTTGATCCCTGTCTCCTGTACAATGTCACAAACCTCATTCCATAGTTAATCAGGCACTCTATCTATCAGATCTAGGCCCTTAAATCTATTTCTCATTTCCACTGTATAATCAGAAGGGATTTGATTTAGGTCATACCTGAATGGTCTAGCAGTTTTCTCTACTTTATTCAATTTGAGTCTGAATTTGGCAATAAGGAGTTCATGATCTGAGCCACAGTCAGTTCCTGGTCTTGTTTTTGTTGACTGTATAGAGCTTCTCCATCTTCGGCTGCAAAGAATATAATCGATCTGATTTTGGTGTTGACCATCTGGTGATGTCCATGTGTAGAGTCTTCTCTTGTGTTGTTGGAAGAGGGTGTTTGCTATGACCAGTGCATTTTCTTGGCAAAACTCTATTAGTCTTTGCCCTGCTTCATTCAATCTTTGGCTGCAAAGAATATAATCAATCTGATTTTGGTGTTGACCATCTGGTGATGTCCATGTGTAGAGTCTTCTCTTGTGTTGTTGGAAGAGGGTGTTTGCTATGACCAGTGCATTTTCTTGGCAAAACTCTATTAGTCTTTGCCCTGCTTCATTCCACATTCCAAGAACAAATTTGCCTGTTACTCCAGGTGTTTCTTGACTTCCTACTTTTGCATTCCAGTCCCCTATAATGAAAAGGACATCTTTTTTGGGTGTTAGTTCTAAAAGGTCTTGTAGGTCTTAAGGTCTGTCTAGTCAAGGCTACAGTTTTTACAGTAGTCATGTATGGATGTGAGAGTTGGACTGTGAAGAAGGCTAAGCACCGAAGAACTGATGCTTTTGAACTGTGGTGTTGGAGAAGACTCTTGAGAGTCCCTTGGACTGCAAGGAGATCCAACCAGTCCATTCTGAAGGAGATAAGCCCTGGGATTTCTTTGGAAGGAATGATGCTAAAGTTGAAACTCCAGTACTTTGGCCACCTCAGGTGAAGAGTTGACTTATTGGAAAAGACTCTGATGCTGGGAGGGATTGGGGGCAGGAGGAGAAGGGGGCGACAGAGGATGAGATGGCTGGATGACATCGTTGACTCGATGGATGTGAATCTGAGTGAACTCTGGGAGTTGGTGATGGACAGAGAGGCCTGGCGTGCTGCGATTCATGGGGTCGCAAAGAGTCGGACACGACTGAACAACTGAACTGAACTGAACAGTAAAATTTCTAAAAGATTTTGTTATATGCACATAATTATGGACAAAACCAGTGGATTTTTGGTTAGTGTTAGAATCTATCAAAAATTCATCTTTTCCAATAATCAAATTTCCACGGAAACTATGACTTATTAGAGATGTTTTGTGAATATAGAGCTATAGTCACAAAACACCGTGCTATTGTGAGGTGCCTGGTAATATGATGGAATGAATATTCTTAGGAGGCTGAAGAGATCTTCCACAGGGTTACCAGATTTGGCAAATAAAAATGCTGGACATGCAGTGTGTTTATTTTCTCAAGAGTCATAACAAAGTGCTGCAAACTGGGCACCTTCAAACAACAAAAATTTATTGTTTCCCAGTTAGGAGACTAGAAGTTTATAATCACCATATCAGCAGGGCCAGGCTCTCTCTGCAGGCTCTGCAGGGGAAGGATCCTTTCTTGATTCTTCAGCTTCTAGTGGTTGCCAGTACTCTTCAGTGTTACTTAGCTTATAGAAGTATCACCATTCCCATCTCTGTCTCCATCTACACTTGGCCTTCTTCCCTCTGTGTCTGTGTGTCTGTGTCTCCTTATAAAAACATTTGTGATTGAATTTAAAGTCAACCATCATCCAATAGAATTTCATCTTAACTTGATTACAAAGCAAAGACCCTATTTCCAAACAAGATCACACTCACAGGTTCCAGGTGGTACACATTTTGGAGACTCACAATTTAACTCAGTGCATGTGTGCTAAGTCACTTCAGTCATGTCCAACTCTGCAACCCAATGGACTGTAGCCTTCCAGGTCCCTCTGTCCATGGGATTCTCCAGGCATGAATACTGGTGTGGGCTGCATGTCCTCCTCCAAGGGATCATCCTGGTTGAGGGATCTTCCCAATTCAGGGGTCAAACACAAACACCTTACATCTCCTGCATTGGCAGGTGGGTTCTTTACCACTAGCACCACTTGGGAAGGCCCAGTTAAATTTGACTTTCAGATGAACAATGGGTACTGTCCCAAAATATTACAAAAAGAATACTCATACTAAAAATCACCTGACTACTTGAAATTAAAATTTAATTGGATGCTCTAATTTTTATCTGGAAAAATTATTCCTAGAGGCTACTCAGGATCTTCATTATCACCTCATTTCCACAGTACTTTTGAAAAAAAAAAACTCTGTTTTACTTTAATTGTAATCCACTTTATCTAAATAATTGCATAAGTAACCTTCTTCCACTTTTGCCCCAATTTCTCCTGAAGTCTGAAGTATTGATGAATTTGTCTTAATGAATGTTTATTGAATTATTCACAATATATAAGGATAACATGAAAAATGAGGATGGACCCTCAGTCAGATGCTAGAAGAAGAGAAGTAAGATGTGCTCCCTGCCCCAGAGAACCTACGTTAGTTAGAGTGATGAGAAAGACACCTCTTCTGTAACTGCTGCAAGACAGAATATGTACCACCAAAGATGTATGAACAAAGTGGAAAGAACATGAACTCATTGATATCTGCCCATTCTGGAAGGTTCGGGTCTGGTTTCATGGAAAGGTGGCTTTTGGATTGGGCATTAGAAGATGGAAAGGAAAAAAAAAAAAAGAAGATGGAAAGGATAATATGTTATAGGTAGAAAGAAGAACTTGACCAAAGGAAGGCATCATTTGCCCATTTGAGGATGAGTCACCTAATTCAGTGGTTTCTAACTTTATTGTCTATCGGAAGTCCCATGTTCTGAATGTCTATCTGTTCAGTTCAATCACTCAGTTGTGTCTGACTGTTTGTGACCCCATGAATCACAGTATGCCAGGCCTCTCTGTCCATCACAAACTCCCGCATATCACTCAGACTCACATCCATCAAGTCAGTGATACCATCCAGCCATCTCATCCTCTGTCATCCCCTTTTCCTCCTGCCCCCAATCCTTCCCAGCATCAGAGTCTTTTCCAATGAGTCAACTCTTCGCATGAGGTGGCCAAAGTACTGGAGTTTCAGCTTTAGCATCATTCCTTCCAAAGAAATCCCAAGACTGATCTCCTTTAGAATGGACTGGTTGGATCTCTTTGAAGTCAAAGGGACTCTCAAGAGTCTTCTCCAATACCACAGTTCAAAAGCATCAATTCTTCAGAACTCAACTTTTCTTCACAGTCCAACTCTCACATCCATATATGACTACCGGAAAAACCATAGCCTTGACTAGACAGAACTTTGTTGGCAAAGTAATGTCTCTCTTTTGAATATGCTATCTAGGTTGGTCATAACTTTTCTTCCAAGGAGTAAGTGTCTTTTAATTTCATGGCTGTAATCACCATCTGCAATGATTTTGGAGTCCCCCAAAATAAAGTCTGACACTGTTTCCACTGTTTCCCCATCTATTTCCCATGAAGTGATGGGACCAGATGCCATGATCTTCATTTTCTGAATGTTGAGATTTAAGCCAAAATTTTCACTCTCCTCTTTCACTTTCATCAAAAGCTCTTTAGTTCTTCTTCACTTTCTGCCATAAGGGTGGTAACATCTGCATATCTGAGGTTATTGATATTTCTCCTGGCAATCTTGATTCTAGCTTGGGCTTCTTTCAGCCCAGTGTTTCTCATGATATACTCTGCATAGAAGTTAAATAAGCAGGGTGACAATAGACAGCCTTGACGTACTCCTTTTCCTATTTGGAACCAGTCCGTTGCTGCATGTCCAGTTCTAACTGTTGCTTCCTGACCTGCATACAGATTTCTCAAGAGGAAGGTCAGGTGGTCTGGTATGCTCATCTCTTTCAGAATTTTCCACAGTTTCTTGTGATCCACACAGTCAAAGGCTTTGGCATAATCAATAAAGCAGAAATAGATGTTTGTCTGGAACTATCTTGCTTTTTCCATGATCCAGCGGATGCTGGCAATTTGATCTCTGGTTCCTCTACCTTTTCTATACCAGCTTGAACATCAGGAAGTTCACAGTTCACATATTGCTGAAGCCTGGCTTGGAGAATTTTGAGCATTACTTTACTAATGTGTGAGATGAGTGCAGTTGTGCGGTAGTTTGAGCATTCTTTGGCATTGCTTTTCTTTGGGATTGAAGGAAAACTGACCTTTTCCAGTCCTGTGGCCACTGCTGAGTTTTCCAAATTTGCTGGCACATTGAGTGCAGCACTTTCACAGCATCATCTTTCAGGATTTGAAATAGCTCAGTTGGAATTGTCTATAGTTCATCCCAAAGGGTGCTGATTTAGCAGCCCCAGAATGGTTTAATTTTTCAAAACCTCCACAATAATCACAGTGTACAATTTAGACCCTACTGTGCAATAACTCAAACACAGCCTAAATTTATGTTTGGTTCTCATATCAGTCCAAGGTCACTATGGTAAAATAGGGTTGAGTTTGGTAAAAGTAGAGTGAAATGGGAACAGTATTGTGTGTTTCCAAAGCAGAAGTTATTTTTAGATCTACTCAGTGGTCGGAATAGAGAATTTTATTGCCAGGAAAATTTTTCATTAATACAAGTCCCTTTTCCTTCCTTTCACAAGTACTAAAAAGAAAAAAAATCTTCTCATGAGTAGAAAATGTTACTTATTTCTCATTAAACAGTTGAAAAGTCAAAGAATATTTTCCATTCTGAAATAATTTCTAAGTGCTCCATTATGGATGGTTTCCAATTAGTGACATTAAATGAAGACTGGACATCCTCAGTTCTAAACAGGAACAAACCTATTTTAGATTACCAATATAAATGAGTCAGGAGCTCCTGAGGTAAAAATTGCACCAGAATAAAGGGTATAGGAAAAGGCAATGACACCCCACTCCAGTACACTTGCCTGGAAAATCCCATGGACAGAGGAGCCTGGTAGGCTGCAGTCCATGGGGTCACTGGGAGTCAGACATGACTGAGAAACTTCACTTTGACTTTTCACTTTCATGCATTGGAGAAGGAAATGGCAACCCACTCCAGTGTTCTTGCCTGGAGAATCCCAGGGACGGGGGAGCCTGGTGGGCTGCCCTCTATGGGGTCGCACAGAGTCGGACATGACTGAAGTGACTTAGCAGTAGCAGTAGCAAAGGATATAGCTAAGTTTTCATACTAACCACCAAAAAAATTGTCTAAAAATAGTTTAAATAACTAAAAATAACAGTGTGAGTCAGACTCTAAGAAATGCAGTCTGTAGCTTGTTGTGTCTCTGCATTTCAAATAGTTTATAATTAAAAAAAAAAAAAAACCTCATCAAGACAGGAAAAATATGCAACTCTCCAGATAGGAACATGAACTTCCAGAGAGTTGTTCCCTGAGGCATGAAAAATGCTTAGTGTCTTTAACAAGGAAAGGTTTTGTTCTCTTTATTTTAGGAAGGCCTCCAATTTTAAATATCAAGCACATTGTGTTGGGCTTCCTAGGTGGCACTGATGGTAAGAACTCCCTGCCAGTGGAGGAGTCATAAGAGAAGCAGGTTTGATTCCTCCGTTGGGATGATCCCCTGGAGAAGGGCGTGGCAACTCACTCCAGTATTCTTGCCTGGAGAGTCCCCATGGACAGAGGAGCATGGTGGGCTACAATTCCTAGGGTCGCATAGAGTGGACATGACTTAGTACGCATACACGCACAGTGTATTCTCTCTTTGTAAGAAAGGACTTAGTACGCACACACGAACACTGTATTCTCTCTTTGTAAAGGTCAGTGTTGGTCATCGACATACCAGGAAATAATGATAACTAACATTTGTGATTTCTGAAGTACCTGTGCTTCCTCAGTCGCATTTGGTCACTACAGTTGTGATGGGTGAGGAGAGACCGAGCCTACTGTGAGCACTACCTTTACCATCAGGTAATCAGTATGTGGTTTACGGATGTCCCTAGAGATACACAAAGCCACACAGCTTCATAGTGAGAGAAACAGCGTTGAACTTAATGCACAGCTGTGGCTAACAGTCTAGTGGTCTTCCTATCATGCTACGACATTTCAAACTTTTCAGGAAAAGCTTGTCCGCATGAAATACTGCAACAGGGCAGAGAATGGGCAATTGTTCTCTTCAATTCTGATTTGTGAGAAGTATTATCAGGATGTGGGTTAAATAGCTGAGAAGCAGCTATTGGAGATATACAACCTTTATTAGGAGGTAATATCTTTGTGGTTTGGTTTTAAAACAACTTAGTAAGCTGAACTAATCAATATGATCAAGTAACAGTCTATGAAATTCTATTTGAAAGAAAAGCTGTTAGATTAAAAACTCCAAAGATAAAATCTGAAAATGTAAGCTGTTGGTAATCCTCTTTATCATTTTGAAGAAATTAAAATCACAATAAAAGCTGAGAATGAAGGGTTTAAAAAGAAAATATGAAAACAGATTCTGCAAAATCTCATTTCCTATCAAGTCTTAATAGTCATTAAGACCCTGAGTATGGAAGTTCACATGACAGGCCTTGAACTGTTTCAGCAATAATGAGGTGGTTCTATAATCAGACAACATTGTTTGTAGTAGAACGTGGAATGCCTATTTTACCATTCTTAGCTTAAATAAACTGACAAAAAATCAACCAAATAATGTCCCATTTGGATCACCTTAAGGGACCCATAGTTTCATTAATTCTGAACTTTGAGAGTTCCTTAGCAAACAGGAACAAAAGCTGACTACCAACAATGGGGAACAGTTAACTATATTATGATGTTTCCCTTCAGTGGCATATTAGCTCATCATGAATTCTTATTGACATGACAAAACACCCATGATCTAATATTAGTTGTGGAAAAAACATGATACCAATTGAATTCATCTGTGAGGGCTGCCATGACAAACAACAGAAATTAATTTTCCCACTGTTTTAGAGACTAGAAGTGCAGGATAAAGACATTGGCACTTGGTTTCTCCTGAGGCCACTCTCCTGGGCTCACAAATGGCTACCTCCCAACTTGGGCTTTCTTCTGCATATGCTGGCTCCTGTGTCTTCCTCTGCTTTTAAGGACACAGTCATGGGGCCCCATCCTAACAGCCTCATTATACCTTAATCACCTCTCTAAAGACTTTGTCTCCAAATAAGTTCACATACTGAGATACTGGAGTTTGTAACTTCACCATGTGAATTTTGAAGGGACATAATTTAGTCCATTACACCAATTATATGCATAAAGATTCTCCTCTGGCTATATGTATAGGTATATGTTATGACCAAAACTAAACGGAAATATGACAAAAATTAACAGAAATAAATGAGTAGGGTAAATGAGGTTAATTTTATTTTCACCTTACATTCTTCTAAACTTTAAGACAATACATGGTAATTTAAAGAGAAAGGAATCAAATTATTAGTCATGAAATATCAGGGCATCTGCTTAAGAAAGATTATAATGGTAAGCAAAAGAATTTTACAATAATCTGTCTATATACATGATTATCTTTTTTTTTCTTTCATTTCTTTTTTTAAAACTATAAACTATTGCTTCAGCAAAAGTCTTAGTCACCCAAGAAGTAATATTGGAAAGAGCAAAACTACTCTAGTTAATGCAAGGCCATTTTCTTTGTAACCTGTAAAGAATTCTGTTGCCCACAGTAATTTTTAAGTACTTTGAGAGGACAGACTGAATCTTATTCATCTTTAAAACTTTTAACACCTAGCATAGTGCCTTCAACTGAACATATACTCAATAAATATGTCAAAAGACAAGACACTGAAGTATCTCACAGATATTTCTTAAATAAGAAGACAACAGAAAATGTACTGGATTTAAGTCAAAGCAATTCAGCTCAAGTCCTTGTTCTGCTAAATAGCATACAGGTAACTTTCATCAATCCACATAATTTTTTGTGCTTCGGTTTCCTTGTGTGGTGGTAGTACAAAAGAAAAAATCAATTTTCTTAGCAGCTGGTCTAGGTCCAGGAAGAGAATTTTCTTTATTTAGAAAAGGTCTATGATAAGATACTTGAGATAAAGATAAGGTCCTGAGAATAGGAGCCAAGACCAAATAAAATAAAATAAAATGTCTTAGTTGTTTCTTCACATGAGAACATGAAAATTTCATCCTTAATTTTGAACGGAGAGTGCAAAGAGGAATAAAAATCAAGGAGGAAATAGAAGGAAAGAAAGAGATATGACAGCAAGATGGAAGAGGAAGAGTCTGGGACATAATATATGATGTCACAGCACTGGAAATTGCTGCAGCGAGGCAGGAGAAGGGGTTAATATAAATTTTAAGCTGTTAGTTGTATAAGGTCCAAGTTGATCACTCATCAAATTTTTCAAATTTCAGAGGAAGTTCTATTACACTAAAGAGTAATACAGTAATACAGTTATACTATACTGACAGTTCCTTACAGTGAACACCCAAGACTGCTCTCCCTTAGGATGGACTGGTTGGATCTCCTTCAGTCCAAGGGACTCTCAAAAGTCTTCTCCAACTCCACAGTTCAAAAGCATCAGTTCTTTGGTGCTCAGCTTTCTTTACACTCCAACTCTCACATCCATACATGACCACTGGAAAAACCATAGTTTTGACTAGATAGATCTTTGTTGGCAAAGTAATGTCTCTGCTTTTCAATATGATATCTAGGTTGGTCATAGTTTTCCTTCCAAGGAGTAAGTATCTTTTAATTCCATGGCTGCAATCACCATCTGCAATGATTTTGGAGCCCAGAAAAATAAAGTCATCTACCGTTTGCCCATCTATTTGCCACGAAGTTATAGGATCAGATGCCATGATCTTCGTTTTCTGAATGTTGAGTTTTAAGCCAACTTTTTCAGTCTCCACTTTCACTTTCATCAAGAGGCTTTTTAGTTCTTCTTCACTTTCTGCCATAACGGTGGTGTCATCTGAATATCTGAGGTTACTGATATTTCTCCCAGCAATCTTGATTCCAGCTTGTACTTCATCCAGCCCAGTGTTTCTCATGATGTTCTGTGCATATAAGTTAAATAAGCAGTGTGAAAATATACAGCCTTGATGTACTCCTTTCCCTATTTGGAACTGCTGTTGTTCCATGTCCAGTTCTAACTGTTGCTTCCTGACCTGCATACAGATTTCTCAAGAAGCAGGTCAGGTGGTCTGGTATGCTCATCTCTTTCAGAATTTTCCACAGTTTATTGTGATCCACATAGTCAAAGGCTTTGGCATAGTCAGTAAAGCAGAAATAGATGTTTTTCTGGAACTGTCTTGCTTTTTGATGATCCGGCAGATGTTGGCAATTTGATCTTCTGTTCCTCTGCCTTTTCTAAATCCAGCTTGAACATCTGGAAGTTCATGGTTCACGTATTGCTGAAGCCTAGCTTGGAGAATTTTGAGCATTACTTTGCTAGCATGTGAGATGAGTGCAATTGTGCAGTAGTATAAGGTCCAATTTGATCACTCACCAAATTTTTCAAATTTCAGAGGAAGTTCTATTACACTAAAAGTAATATAGTTACATTATACTGATGCTGCTGCTGCTAAGTCACTTCAGTCATGTCCGACTCTGTGTGACCCCATAGACGGCAGCCCACCAGGCTTCCCCATCCCTGAGATTCTCTAGGCAAGAACACTGGAGTGGGTTGCCATTTCCTTCTCCAAAACATGAAAGTGAAAAGTGAAGGTGAAATCGCTCAGTCATGTCTGACTCCTAGCGACCCCATGGACTGCAGCCCACCAGGCTCCTCCATCCATGGGATTTTCCAGGCAAGAGTACTGGAGTGGGGTGCCACTGCCTTCTCCACATTATACTGATAGTTGATGGTAAATAGTAGGGATGCAGAGGGAGAAGGGGTGACTCAGTGAGAGTGAGTTCTCTTCAAGAGTAGAGTGAGGAGCCAAGGCAACCATGGCAGTGCAAGCCATGAAGACCACAAACAACTCGTTAGAAGGGTGCTGAGCTTCTACAACCCATGTCAATCTCACAAAGATATTAACTGGGTGTGAGAGCTTGAATGATATGTGGATCTGGTGTTAAATGGAATATTCATGTACTTCTGCTGACTTTATAGAATCATTATGTCAATCAAATGTGATGTTAATACTTAACATTATGCACAATTTACTATATGCCAGGTGGTGCTAGTGATAAAGAATCCACCTGTCCAAATGCAAGTGACCTAAGAAATGTGGGTTCGATCCCTGGGTCTGGAAGATCCTGTGGAGGAGGCATGGTAACTGACCTCAGTATTCCTGCCTGGAAAATTCCACGGACAGAGGACTCTGGTGGTTTACAGCCCATAGAGTCACAAAAAGTCAGACATAACTGAAGAGACTTAGCGCACGTCCTCTATGCCAAGCACTTTGAGGAGGACTCTGGATGTTATTGGGATTCCCAGGGGACTCAGTAGTAAAAAATCCACTTGCCAATGCAGGATTCCAAAGCCGGGTCAGAAGATCCTCTGGAAGAGAAAATGGCAACCCCCTCCAGTATTCTTGCCTAGAAAATTCCATGGACAGAAAAGCCTGTGGGCTACAGTCTGATGGGATCACAAAGAGTCAGACATGACTGAGAATGCGCACACTAAATATTATTACTCTTTAAGCACTCACAAAAATTGCAGAAGAATCTTACTGCATGCTTTGTCTGCATTTGATGGGACAAAAGTAACTTGCTCCAATAGTTTGGCCACCTGATTGATTGGAAGAACTGACTCATTGGAAAAGACCCTGATCCTGGGAAAGATTGAAGGCGGGAGGAAAAGGGAATGACAGAGGATGAGATGGTTGAATGGTATTACCTACGCAAGAGACATGAGTTTGAGCAAGCTCTAGAAGTGGTGATAGACAGGGAAGCCTGGTGTGCTGCAGTCCATGGGTTCACAAAATGTCACACACTACTGAGAGACTGAACTGAACTTGCCCAATTTCACATAGCTAATAAGTAACTGGTAGAGCCAAGATTCAACACTTGTAATAAATACACTTTTACAGCCCAGAATATTAATTTATGTATATTAAGGTATATTATAAGCAATACAAAATATCATTCTCTGGCATTTAGACAGATCAGAGAGTTAGAGTTAGGAAGGGAAAGACTAGGAGAAAGGTGTAGGAGTTGTCCCATTTCTTTTAAATTAATAATGCCCTCACAAATGAAAGGTCATATGGTTTTTCCTAGTATGATCTCGCGGCATGGAACATCCTTCTGCTTATGCTGTGGTGACTGTGCCTGACATAAGAAGTTAGGCACAGGGAGTAATTGGGGCTGAAACCCAGTCCTCTATCCATTATTCAAGCTATGTTCCCACTAGGCTGTAACTTCTCAAAGAGGACATCCCTTTTGAAATCTTACAGGAAGATGCTTGTCATCCAGAGTAGGTCCCACTTCCTTTTACTTAACCTCACAATCATCTACTTGTCGTTAGACTAACTCTCCACCCCTAATACGGCCTTCCCCTTAGACTTCTCACTCCACACCCATACCTGGCATTCTGCTTGAGTTCTCCACTACTCCATACTATCCTCCCAACCTTCCTCGTATGTAAACCCTTGAAGTCAAGAGAGTATTGATTCACAATTCCAAACACAGTAGGTCCTTAATAAAAACGTTTTTTTCAGTAAAGGAGTAAAAACCAAATGGATTTTTTCCTGGGAGAAATATACTAGCAAATCATAAGTCAGAAATTCTGGAAGAGATTTTGTACAAGAATCCAGAGTTAAAATTTCATTCCAGCTCTGATTCTAACTTGCCCTATGACTTTGGGCAAGTTACTTAACCTTTCTGGTCTTCAAGTTTCCATTATAAAATCATTGGTTTGGGTTAAGTTGATTTTTCAGGTCAATCCTTGCTCTTAACTTTCTATTAACACTCTTTCTCTTCTGTCAGAAGTATGATTAATGACCAAATGCCCCTTATAACCTATTGGTCAACTTGAAAATTCAGTCAAGATGTCTGCCTTTAAATCATTATTTTATGTTTTTCTTGGTCCAAGTTCAAGTATTTACAGCCCTTGAGACTTCATAACTTTTGTTTTTCTTGCTAAATGTGTTCTTAGTTATTCCCATGATCCAACTTGTATGTCCTCATTACTAAGGGGCTCCATGTAAACTCTGTGGCATTAAAAGAGAAAGATTTCGCTATGATAGCTAATTGTTCCAATGTTTCTTTTATGAAGAACTAAACAAAAAATATTTAGCAGTATATGAGAGGGAAATGGCTGGAGATTTTAATGCCTTAAGCTCTTTACCCTTTACCCTTATCCAGGTTGACCTGCTTTGGCAGACATGCCATTGGAGGGAACAAAGCGGGTGGGAAACAGGAAATTAACAGAGTCAAATGCATGCAATTAGCAGTCCATTATCTCCACCTCAGGGCTAGATTGGTCACCCAGTAAGCCTCTGAATTAACCAACTATCACATTCCAATGCAAATCAATTGAAGACATTCACTATATTATTTTCAGATTTCTCATAAGCAAATCAATTTATGTTTGTTTAATTCAATATATTTGGATCAACTGGCATACTTAAAGGCCTTGCTGTTCTGCAGATATGATGGGCATCACTTCTGGTGATATCAAGTCACAGAGTGATATCAAGTCACAGAGTGATATCAAACCACAAAATGGTGTGAATTTCAAATCAGTCTAATTTCATAGTTTATAAAAGTTAAAAATCACTGTAGGTAGCTAGGTAGTTTTAACCCCAACCAAAAATACATATTTGAGAAATTTTATGGTATTAGATTAAACACATAATAGATCAAATACATAACTATATAATTATAGGGGGCTTCCCTAGTGGCTCAGATGGTAAAGAATCTGCCTGCATTATGGAAGATTCAGGTTCAATTCCTGGGTCGGGAAGATCCCCTGAAGAAGGAAATGGCAAGCCAGTCTAGTATGCTTGCCTGGGAAATCCCATGGACAGGGAAGCATGGAGGACTGCAAAAAGTCAGACATGACTGAGTGACAAGATAATAATGAACGGTGATTCACTCTTTATTTCTTCAACCAAAGAAATATGTATGGAGGTGACGTGTCACTTCTGATTAAAAGTTTAAAGAAGGAAGGTATGGTTACCTCATTCTCTTTCCCTATGCTATAGTAACTTCTGTCCCAGATGGAAGCAATATCGTCAGCCTGCTCTTCAAATGACAGTGTAAAGCCTCTGTGAACTAGCCACTCATTTTTGGATGTTTGTTTGCTATTGCTGCATAACTCAGTCTGTCCAAACTAAGTCTCAGCACTCTGCTTATTTCTTTTATATCTCTAACAACAATCTATAATTACTTATTATCATATCTATTTTACTAGAATATAAGTTTCACAAGAGCTAAAATCCATTATTTTCCTACACAAGGTCAAATATATTGTAGGCGCTAAATAAGCATTTGATGACCACAGGAGAGAACTTAAGTTCTGTGTTACTGTAGGTGCCGCATACTAGAAAGGAGGAACCATTTAGATCTTCCCTGATGAGCTGCGAGTGGCACTCTGTTACTTTCCCTAAGTCTGGCTACAGGGAGAACCTTCAGGAAAGACAGTTATAGTTCGCCTAATTTTCTCTGTCTCTCTCAAAGCAGGGGTCAGCAATCTTTTTGGTAGGCTGATTTCTACACACATAAGTCCTTCTCTATCCTTCTTTGAGAAGCAGACTGTTATTCAGACACCTCATCATCAAGTTTACCTTTACTTTAATCTAATCTACCCTTGGGGACCATCCAGAAATCATGAAACATTTTCATATATAGATTATTTTAAAACTCTGAAGAACACCATGGACTCTTTCCAGAGTACAAACATGCAAGTTGACCATTTCATAGGATTCACAAACTCCCTGGAGCTTCTTCAGGGACCTCTTCTGCCATATTCCAGAGACCTCAAGGTGAGAAATGCACTCCATCTAATTCTGCGATCAAGCCTCCGTGTATCCCATTGCTGCTGAGCCCTGTGTTCTGATGATCTGTTCAACATCCTGGATCTTCTCTTGCTGTTGTTCTGCCTTTATCTTACTCCATTTACTGTCCTAAACACCAGGGGTCAGCAGGAGCTCAGCTATTTGTTCCTCCCTTTTATTTCCCGTGTGTCTGCGTAAGACTGGCTCATTCTCTTTGCCTATAGATGGATAAGGCACCTTCCCTGAGCTCCAGTGCCTGTCCCACGGAGGAAATATGATTTTGATCTAGGTTCTGGACCCTTCCAATATCTTCAGGTATATTTCAAAGACTCTAAAAGTAGAAAAGAAAAAAGAAAAAAAAAACCCTCTGATATTGGGTATCACTTAACTGAAAAGACTTTTAAAAATCTATTTCTTCAGCTTCTTACAACTAGAAGTGAATAAAAACAGGCTGTAGAGTCACTTTACACATTAAGAGGTTATTGCTTAAACTCCTTTCAGTAGAACCAGAGGCTACAGAGTTAAAGTGCTTCTTCAATTGATAAAACTACATCATTAGAACAATGACTCAGCTTCTGAGTCAAGCTGAGTAAAACGAGGTGCTCAGCAGTCCATCTTAGGGATTTGTGCATTATGCTGCTCTAAGCATGTACAAGGTACTATTCCACTCAATTAGAATAGCAGTCATAAGAAGGGCTTCTTTCTCATCAGAGAGCCTTAGAATAGTGTTGTTTAAATATTTCAGATGAGAAATCTTCAGTGGAGAAAAATCTTATACTTTTTTTAGTGATAGGGAAAAGACAGAAGTGGAGTATTTGCAGGTAGAGGTTGCAACCCTGCCCGTACATCCTCCACCCTGAGAGGTCTTCTTAGAACTACCAGTGCTCCATGGAGCAGAGTTTCAAACATATTTACATAAAATATTTTCATCTGTATTGAATCTAAGTTGCATATGACAGTGCAGGGAATAAATATCTCAACAAATAGTACAGATACTGCTTCCCATATTCCATAAAGTTAAAAAAAAAAAAAAAGAAGAAGACAGGTCAGGACTCCATTGCTCATTTTGCTAGAGTTCCCTGATGATGTCTGTTTTTTCAGTAATTCGAGAAGACAATTCAGTGCCTTGCTATTCTGCTATGCTACCATGTATGACTGCCTTCATCTTGTCCCCATGAATAAGTAGAGGTCCCCCTTGCTCTTTTTCCATACTGTCATCAGTACTTAATGTATAAATTGGAAAATAGATTCTATTGTTTCCTGTTCCTTTAGGGCAGAATATCAAATCCCTGGGCTTAGAGAATATACTGATACCTGATGTCAAACCTTAAGATAACCTTAGTACATGGAAATGCAGAATCTTCCATCTTCAAGCTATAAATTATCTGAATACATAACTAAATGATAATTACTGAACTTATTAATGAGAAACCCCAAAAGGCAATTGATGCCTTCTCTAGGAGGGATATTTCTGTCACATAAATTTTACCAAGAATGTTTTCAACCTCCACCCAACTGTCTTGGCTGAGATGACAACATCTAAATCATTCTCAAGACCCAAATTGAAGATCACTTCATCTGTGAAGACGTCCTTAACACAAATCTCAGAGAGGTGAGGTCAATCTACATTCATTAGTGCAATTATTCATGTGTCTATCCTCTGGATCAGACCACAGATTCCTTGAGGCAGGATTCATACTTTATTCATTTAGCCCCAGAGCCTACTTGAGGGCCTAGCCATAATGGATTGTCAAAAATGTTTATTAAGTGACTAATACTGACTACTGATATAAATGAGGTACCTCACAGAATTGTTTTATGGTCAGGAATACTAGGAAATCTGATGACGCAAGTAATACTTGAGCCTAAAGGACAAAAAAAGCCAGACACTAGCTTGAGCTCCCCTGCCAAACACATTTTACCACTGACAAAACTACATACACAACCTCTAAGAGAAAAATGACCACTGTAATGCCAAGAGTATAAATATTTCCACACATCTAAATTTTGCTATTGATATTTTATTCAGTCAAGATCTATTGAAGGCAATTGAGATTTTGTTGTTATTGTTGTTTTTCAAGAACACACATTTTAAAGAATTAAACTATAATAAAGCTACATTCAGATATTTTACTATGAAAAATCCAATCCCAGCACCTGAAATTAAGATCTGTTCCATAAATTAATAGTAAACTCTCTTTTAAAAGTTCACTAAAGTGGAAAAAAGTAGAAAGGAAGTATTGTACATGTTGGCAAGTATAGACTCCTGAAATGGGAAGGCCTATATTTGCAATCCAACACCCTCACTTACTAGCTTAGTAGCCTAGGCACATTATTTAATTATCCTGAGAGTCTATTGTTTCATATGTGAAATAGGGAATATTGGTAGTATTTACCAGGTATCTTTGTTGTAAGGCAATGAAAATGTTTACATTATGATGCTCAATGTATGTTAGAAAGTTTCTCAACCCCTATCTATAGATATTTGCCAAGAAAAAAAAATCTTTAATTCAATCAGTATTCACTAATGATGGTATTAACCAATTAATATTCTCTGTGCCAGACACACACTATTGACACAGTTATGAATGAGACAGCTTTCAGGGAACTTACATTCTGTATAATAGTAGGAAAACATTTAGTATATAAGAGAGTAGAGTGAAGACATACGTGGCTCCTTTATATAAAGAGACCAGTGAAACTTCTCTGGGCTGCCTAGGAGGCACTAGTGGTAAAGAAACCACCTGCCAGTGCAGGAGAATGAAATACAGGTTCAGTTTCTGGGTTGGGAAGATCCTCTAGAGTAGGAAATGATAACCCACTCCAGTATTCTTGCCTGGAAAATTCCATGGATGGAGAAGCCTAGCGGGCTACAGTCCATGGGGCCGTGGAGAGTCAGACAAGACTGAGGGACTAAGCAGCAGCAGCAGAAACTAATTTCTCTGACTGATAATTGAGATGAGATCTGAACTGAAAGGTTCTTTGCAAGGATCTGGTGTGGGCAGGAGGGGTGGTGTCACAGATGGAAAAGTAAGTAAGTATAGTGGTCGTAAAGCTAGAACCTTCTTGAGTTCAAATAACAGCTCAGAGCACAGGGACCTCAAGGAAGGGTAGGCCATGAGGCTGTAAAGTGAGGCATGCACCTGATTTTATGAAGGTTTGGTGGACATTGGGAAACTTTGACTTTAGTTCTAACTGTAATGCAAAGAAGAGCTTGAGCTGAGGAGACAATGTGATCTAATCTTCTTTTTTGAAAAGTAATGCTGGCTCTTTTATGAAGTCAAGCTATTGGGTCCAGTGTGAGAGGAGTGGATTGAGTGGGAATGATGGAGGAAGTAGTTGGATGGGAAATTTTCAGGGCATATTTCAAGACAGAATTAACAGAAGTTACTGTAGAATGGGTTACTGCCTGAAAAGAAAAGGAAGATTCAAAGGTGATGCCTAGTGTTTTTAGCTTGAGCAATTAGGTGAACAGTGCTGTCACTGAAAAATATGAGTGAGGGAGGAGCCAGTTTGCAAAGAAAAATCAACAGTTCTCTTTTGGACCTGCCAATATCCTAATTCGGAGTTAGAGGATGATTTTTAAGGTGAAATTATGTGTTTCAGAATGGAAAGGATGACTTTTTAAAAATACAGATACAGGAGGCCACAAGAATTTTCCCCCTTATGTCAGGGGATATCCATGATATTCAGATGCTGAGAAAAGTAAAAGGAATTTCAGACAACACTATAAAGGTACAGTCACTAAGATTAAAAAAAAAAAAAAGAAAACTCATGAGACTTGGTCTCCCCAGTGATAATGTGAAGAACAGTTTCAAAGAGGATGGAGGAGTCAACCACATCAAATGATGCTGAGAGGCTAAGGTGAGCTCTGAGAGAAATGAAGGTTGTTATTGACAAGAACACTATAATTAGGTGGCGAGAACAAAAGCCTGATTTCATGGGTCAAAGAGAACACAGGAGGTGAGGCACTGATACCGCTTTTGAGAAATTTTACTATAGAGAGAGCAAAAGTGATTATGAGGGGAATGGCTCAAGAGGATATGGGTTCAAAGAAGTCTCTTTCTCAATGAAAGTCATAACAATATGCTGTCCCTTCTCTAAAGGGAACTTTTTGAATTGAACAAGAGATAGGAATCCTATCTCCATTATTAACAAAGTGAAAGTCATGGAGTCGTGCGACTCTGCAATCTCACAGGCCAGAATACTGGAGTGGGTAGCCTTTCCCTTCTCCAGGGTATCTTCCCAACTCAGGGATCATCCCAGGTCTCTCGCATTGTGGGCAGATTTCTTACCTGCTGAGCCACAAGGGAAGGCCAAGAATACTGGAGTGGGTAGCCTATCCCTTCTCCAGCAGATCTTCCTGAAACAGGAATTGAACCAAGGTCTCCTGCATTGCAGGCAGTTTCTTTACCAACTGAGATATCAGGGAAGGCCCTTTATTAACAAATCTCCTACTAAATCTGTGGTGAGTATTGAAATGGGTATTCATTCCAGAAAAAAAAATAGCTTAAGCTCAATTTAAATTTAGTACAGTTGGGATTCCATTAAGAAAATGCAAAAACACTTCTTCTGAAGTACCATTTACATTCACTGGTGTTGTAGAATCAAGCAGAATAATTCTCTAAATCTAGCTGAGAAACTGAAGGGTTTCTATTTCTAGAACAGAAGACATCATACAATAAAAAACTGACCATTTGGTACAATTATAATCTATCATCCTTATTTATAGAAAAATAAAATTTTATTCATTTAAAGAAGTCTCAGTGAGTCAGATACTCTAATTCATGAAAAGGTAGGAAATTTTTTAGAAATATGAAAAAAATTGAGACCTTTTAACTAGCTTAATGTCAAATCTGTCTTTTATGTAACAGTGCAATGAACTATGTTCCACTAATACCAAATAAATGTGTTTTTAATGATGTTATAATAAACCTAAAATCTTGAGAGTGATGCTGTCAAATTATGATTGTTTCAAACTTGGAAAATAAACCATTTACCCCTAATGCAATGTTTGTTTGTGGCTAAACGGCTCATTTTCACCTTGGTATTTATCTGATAGCAGGAGGAGACATATCCTTGGTAAAAGTTCTATCATCATTATCCCTTATTTCAATCACAAGCATCTGGCTGAGGTTTCGTTCCTCCTCTATAAAGAACAAAATGGGACTATTTCAAAAGCCAATAAAGGGGGCTCTGTGTGAGACAGGCTGTCAGACTCATCTGGCTCTGGGTGGCAGGCAAGCCAAGGGGAGGGACCTGCCACATTTGTAACATTGCTGTTGAGAGTCCACTGGGGCCTCCAGAGAATACTGTGCCCCAAGGAGAATTTGGTGTGAAATTTCACTTCATAGTTGTCAAGTAGATCAGTCCTGGAAATGAAAAAGTGTTGTGATGAGGCATCAGGGAAAAAAACTTAGACCGAAGGTCCAGGTTACTCAATTTCAGCAATGGCTCTTTGAGAATAGAGTATTATTTATACTCTAATCATGTTTGGGAACATGTCCTGGAGGAGGTGTAAGAAGAGCCCCTGAACGGTAGGTTGCTGCTGTCTGAGACAAGGTACCTGCCTGCACTGTTCCCATACATCAGGGTCCTGACCTGCCACCAGTCCCCCATTCCCTCCCCTTTACTGTCCCTCTCCTCACACCCACTCCAATATTTTTACAACTGTCCTACAAAACTCCTCTCTTTGACCTTGCATTCCTTCCCTGAGGGCCTTTCAGGGAGGTCTGTGGCATACCAGACTCAATTCCCTTTTCAAAACAGCCTTAAATCAGTGCCCTGGGCCTGTTGAGAGCAGAGGCCCTGTTTTATAACAAGTTGCCTTCTCTTTCTCCACTCTCTCTCCATGGTCTGGAAACAATTGTTTGAGCCTGACCCAGCCCAGGGCCCTCCTTAGGCAATCACATTACTTGGTTTGAAAATATAAACTGGACCAATCTAGCTTCTCTCTCTAGATTTAGAATTGAAAAATCAAGTCAAAAGACTGAAACTGTTAGCTGTCTGAATAGGGCTGAAGGAGGCTGTGAGAAGAGTGAGAGGTCTGAATGAACATTAATAAAGTAAATCCTTGGGCATAAGCAGAAAGCACGAATGAAAGTAAGAAGCCAATCAGTAGGGAGAAACAAAACTAATGTGCGCCCCCCTCCCTGCCACCCCACTCCTCCCCACCTCAAATCAGGGACCCATGAGTGTCCACAACTATGTGGAAAGAAAACTGTCTCAAGTCCAAGTCTAAGTCCCTGTGAGGTCAACTCTTCTACAGTTCCTGTTCTTGGATTTCCACACAATTCCACTTCTCATTAAAATAAGCCCATTTTACTTTCAGTATTTTGAGTGGGCTTTTGTGTATGGGCTTCCCTGGTGGCCCAGAGGTTAAAGCGTCTGCCTGCAATGTGGGAGAACTGGGTTTGATCCCTGGTCGGGGAGATCCCCTGGAGGGAGAAATGGCAACCCACTCCAGTATTCTTGCCTGAAGAATCCTATGGACAGAGGAGTTTGGTGGACTACAGTCCACGGGTCGCGAAGAGTCAGACACGACTGAGCAACTTCACTTTCACTTTCTTTCACTTTGTGTATGAAGAAAAAATTTTAACTAGAAGTCAGTTAGCAATACAGGCAGCTGACTAAGGCTGGATAATGTCTGGATTGTTGTTTAGTCACTATGTGTCCGACTCTGGCAACCCCACAGACTGGAGTCTGACAGGGTCCTCTTGTCCGTGGAATTCTCCAGGCAAGAATATTGCAGTGGGTTGCCATTTCCTTCTCCAATGTTTGAACACTTTCCAATAAATTGAGCAGGAGAAACTGTCTTCCCTCCATAGTTCTCTAGAGTCTAGTCTTAACCAAAGACATATAAATCCAGTCATGTATCATAACATCTAATATTCCATGACAACATAAATCCCGGAATACCAGCCTGAAAGGGCGTTCAGAGATCTTCCCAGACACTAGACCAATGATCTCTAAATTTTCTCACAGAATTCTTTCTTTAGTCTTACAAAGAACCCGTTCATATAAAAAATATCCAACTACAGATGCTTTTGTTGGGCAACTCAATCCCACTTATACTCCCCAACCAGATCAAGAAACAGTAAGAGTCCCGGGAACTCAGTTTAAAAGCAATTAATCTCTCATTTTATATATATTCTAAAGGATTTCAGCAGTACCCTATGGGAACATAACCTTGAGGCTTTATCTTTGAGAGCATATGTAATCTCTGGCCCCACTGTACAAATATTCAACAGTCCTATAAGAAGAAATCATTTTATATTTGTTCTCTGTGTATTCTTACAAAATTTTCCATCATAGGTTTCAAAACAGCCTACTATTGGAACATTCATTTGAGACAAATATTTCCTATCACAGTATTTTTAACAGAGTGCACTGAGTCTTTGCCAAAGCAGATTGGATTTGGGCACCAGCCCAAAGACTGAACTTTAAAGAGATGTAGAATGTGTTTCAAGAAGTCCTAAGGTGAAAACTTGAAGCTGAATAATGATGACGTCTCTGTTTGTGTAACTCCAGTATGTCTTTCAGACTAAAAAAAAGGATGGTTTCTATAAGAAATTGAATGATTTAAGTCTGTGTCTCTTAAATTTGAGTGATTTAAATCTCAAAAGGTTGGTTTCCATCATGTATTTTCAAATCACATTAATGTCAAAATCCATATATTGAGAGCATGAAGCTGTGGATCAAGGATGAGAATAGCATTCTGTGACAGAGAGGCCAGTTGCCTTAGTATCTGCTCTTCTCATCTTCCCCAGTGACACGACCCCAGTTTTATTCTGAGTAGCAACACAACCACTTAGGCAGCTACATTTCTAAGCTCCCTTGCATCTAGACGTGGCTAAGTTCTGGCCAATAAATATAAGCAGATGTATTGTGTGAGATTTCCAGAGAGACTAGTTTCAAGGAAGCTGCCTCATTGAGGAAGCGCCTATCTTGTTCTCCCCACTGCCCTACTTCTAGTTGCCTCACAGCTGGTGATGGCTAAAAACTGCCATCTCCTAGGATGAGGGGACCTTGAGGATAGAAACAGCCCAGCGAGACGTATCTCCCTGATGAGCGCCTGACTGCCTAATCCCAGACTGTACATACAAATAAGTAAATACCATGTTATTACACTGTTCTTTGATGTTTCCTGTAATATAAACAAAATTCTAACAGATTCAGTAGTCTTACCTTAAAGATATTATTCCAGAGCTATGGCATAGAGGTCAGAGGAGAAAGTACATGTGATGATTACTTTTGAAAACTAAAATGTGCATCTGTTTGTCTCATGCTTCCACTTGCAACTTTCATTTTTTAAGTAACAGTTCAGTTCAGTTGCGCAGTTGTGTCCGACTCTTTGTGATCCCATGAATGGCAGCACGCCAGGCCTCCCGGTCCATCACCAACTCCTGGAGTTCACTCAGACTCACGTCCATTGAGTCCGTGATGCCATTCAGCCATGTCATCCTCTGTCGTCCCCTTCTCCTCCTGCCCCGAATCCCTCCCACCATCAGGGTCTTTTTCCAATGAGTCAACTCTTCCCATGAGGTGGCCAAAGTACTGGAGTTTCAGCTTTAGCCTCGTTCCCTCCAAAGAAATCCCAGGGTTGATCTCCTTGCAGTCCAAGGGACTCTCAAGAGTCTTCTCCAACTCCACAGTTCAAAAGCATCAATTCTTCAGCGCTCAGCCTTCTTCACAGTCCAACTCTCACATCCATACATGACCACAGAAAAACTATAGTCTTGACTAGACGGACCTTTGTTGACAAAGTAATGTCTCTGCTTTTGAATATACTATCTAGGTTAGTCATAACTTTTCTTCCAAGGAGTAAGCATCTTTTAATTTCATGGCTGCCGTCACCATCTGCAGTGATTTGGGAGACCAGAAAAATAAAGTATCTACTGTTTCCACTGTTTCCCCATCTATTTCCCATGAAGTGATGGGACCAGATGCCATGATCTTCGTTTTCTGAATGTTGAGCTTTAAGCCAACTTTTTCAGTCTCCTCTTTCACTTTCAAGAGGATTTTTTAGTTTCTCTTCACTTTCTGCCATAAGGGTGGTGTCATTTGCATATCTGAGGTTATTGAGATTTCTCCCAGCAATCTTGATTCCAGCCTGTGTTTCTTCCAGTCCAGCATTTCTCATGATGTACTCTGCATAGACGTTAAATAAGCAGGGTGACAATAGACAGCCTTGACGTACTCTTTTCCTATTTGAAATCAGTCTATTGTTCCATGTCCAGTTCTAACTGTTGCTTCCTGACCTGCATACAGATTTCTCAAGAGGCAGATCAGGTGGTCTGGTATTCCCATCTCTCTCAGAATTTTCCACAGTTTATTGGATTCCACACAGTCAAAGGCTTTGGCATAGTCAATAAAGCAGAAATAGATGCTTTTTCTGGAACTCTCTTGCTTTTTCGATGATCCAGCAGATGTTGGCAATTTGATCTCTGGTTCTTCTGCCTTTTCTAAAACCAGCTTGAACATCAGGAAGTTCATGATTCACGTATTGCTAAAGCCTGGCTTGGAGAATTTTGAGCATTACTTTACTAGCATGTGAGATGCAATTGTGCGGTAGTTTGAGCATTCTTTGGCATTGCGTTTCTTTGGGATTGAAATGAAAACTGACCTTTTCCAGTCTTGTGGCCACTGCTGAGTTTTCCAAATTTGCTGGCATATTGAGTGCAGCACTTTCACAGCATCATCTTTCAGGATTTGAAATAGCTCAATAGGAATTCCATCACCTCCACTAGCTTTGTTTGTAGTGATGCTTTCTAAGGCCCACTTGACTTCACATTCCAGGATGTCTGGCTCTAGATGAGTGATCACACCATCATGATCATCTGGGTCATGAAGATCTTTTTTGTACAGTTCTTCTGTCTATCTGGAAGAGATCTCTAGTCTTTCCCATTCTGTTGTTTCCTCTATTTCTTTGCATTGATCACTGAGGAAGGCTTTCATATCTCTTCTTGCTATTCCTTGGAACTCTGCATTCAGATGCTTATATCTTTCCTTTTCTCCTTTGCTTTTTGCTTCTCTTCTTTTCACAGCTATTTGTAAGGCCTCCTCAGACAGCCTTTTTGCTTTTTTGCATTTCTTTTCCATGGGGATGGTCTTGATCCCTGTCTCCTGTACAGTGTCACAAACCTGCATCCATAGTTCATCAGGCACTCTATCTATCAGATCTAGTCCCTTAAATCTATTTCTCACTTCCACTGTATAATCATAAGGGATTCGACTTAGTATAGAAGTATAGAAGCTGTCAAAGTACTCTGGTCATTTGAATAAACAAGGACAAAACCTGATCTGATAAAAGTATGACAATTACCTAAATAATGTGAAATTATATCAAAACTTACCTTAAAACATCTCTTTTAGAGTTATTTAGAATATATAAGGTTCAGTTAATTATAAATAGGGATGAAACACATTTCCCTCCCAGAAAGTTTGCTAAGCATTTGTATGTAGAATAATGTGTATTTGTTTCTGAATAGAAAACAAATCACCTATTGCTTCCTTCTGACAGAAACAAGGGCATAAAAAGAGCCCTTTCACACCTACATTTTCATAAATGTTATTGTACTGTATATGTATCTGAAAAGAAAAAAAGAAACAGAAGATAATCCCATCAATCAATTAAATCTTTTCATTTTAAACATAACTGTCACCTCATAGAGAACATTAAGAACATTCTTTCCTTTTCCTTAACTATGAAAGACATTTGCATTAAAAGAGGAGGATCTTTATTTCCTTAAAGTTCATCTATGCCTGCTGGTTATTCCCCAACTAAAGCCATAATCCTGTTTGCAACATCATAATCATTTACCCAGCAAACAATCAGGGTGTCACTAACAAAGAATTATGACTTTAGGTGGGGGATAAACTACAGGCACAGATGAACTCTGAGGAAATAAAGATTGTTTTCATGCAAATGTGGCTATAATAAATAACCAGGGATGAAAATTATGATGAAACAGAATGCTCTATAAAAACAGATTTGGGGAGGTATAAATAGTATTTTTTCAAAATTTCTTTCTGGAAGTGTGATGCACAGTGTTTATACAGTACCAGTGCAATTTTAATATTTAAAAACTCTGAATTTACACATCATAGAAGAAATCTATAAACACAGAGAATAATGTTTCAGAAATATTTTTAATTAAATTAATTTAGATATTTAGATTTCAACATTAATGCCAGCTTTATACAATATTCAATCTAATTGTCTAAGTCACTCATGCAGTCTTCATTTTTGATGCTGAGTGATTTTCATAGATCATTTATGTCAGCTTGGCCCTAAATTCAGTAATTAATCCACCCATTAATTTGTCTGTATATTCAATGAACGTAGGGTAAACACATGAGAAATCATGATAATTAGCGTGGCACAGCACTTTCTAGTTCCCAAAGGGTTTCTGCACTCAATACACTTTATACTCACACCATCTTTTGAGCTAAATCAAGCCAGTCAGTATCTTTTCCTCCAATTCAGAAAGGAATATTCAACTAAGTAATCTGCCATCTAGTAAATAGTGTAACCTGCTAAGCTGTGTTTCTCCCACTATATATACTATGCTGTCTTTCCTTGGGAAAAATTAGGGATTGAGGCAGCTTATCAATTGGATCCTGCATATTTTTTCATTCATTCATCCATTCATTACTAATGACCACTCAATCTCCACCAGGCATAAGATAGGGGCTAAACTTAAGGGTGGTGAACAAAACAGGTAAACTCCATGCTCTGTTAAACTGTATCATCTAGTTCAGAGATAATACATTAAAAAAAACACACAAATAAATTAAAAATTATCAGTGCTACAGAGGAAAAAGTAGGACACTATAAGAAGGAATAAAATGAATAATGGGAATTAATTTAGATAGAAGTTAAGAGTCTCTTGAGAAGGTACATTTTCAGACGTTGGAGATGAGAAAATGGCATGTGCCCAAAGTCAAGATGAGATAGCATTGCTCAAGATCTTTCCAACAACTGAATCATAGGGACAAAGAGAACTGGTTCTTCTGAATCAAGGCATTATTTAAAATATTTCAGTGCCTTATTATAGAGATGGAGCCATTGTGTACTTCACCTGTTCAAGAAAAAATTTTCTTGCCCCTCCTGTGTAAAACACACAATGAAGTGGTCTTAAGCATGGGGTGTGCCACTGGCCTGCGTTGTGTGACACATTCAGAGTGCACCAAATATGGATGACTGCAACGAGTATCAAAAGACATATTAAATTATCAACTATAATTTAATTTTGTTTCCATCATGTGTATGGCCAGAATTGTAAAGTTACAGGATTTACTCTGGCTGTATACCAAAGGCAAGTCTGAATATTAATTGCTAAGTCCCAATATGCATGTAAAATCATGTTATCACTTGTCCAGGAGTTTCTAGAGGCACACTGTACTAACTCTAGAATTGGGAATATGGTTGTCATTCTTCTAGAATGTCTGTAACTCTCTCAGTTCCACAGTGAGAACTAGGCTCATGCCTTTAACAATGATTTTAAGCTTGATCTCCAAGATGAGAGAACACACTGAAGTTGCTTCAGGCAAAGGTTCTAATCTTATTTAGTTTTTTATTTCCTCATTAGACTAATGACGAATGAATTCGGAACTTTTCTAAATGTGTGGTTATGGGAAGCAAATAAAGGCAGAAGGGGGTCTGCTCTGCCCCAGAGGACCCTCATGTTTAATTTCAATGTTATATTGGAAGTCAAAGGACAAAGTCAATGGTTTATTCCTTATTTCAAATTCTGGCCAGAAATGCACCAATGACAACTAATTATCATCTTACTTTTTACTTCAAAATTCTTATATTATAAAAAGTAACAGAATATTATAAAATCTCCTTCTGAGCTAGTTAATAAAAGATTCAAGCCATGACTGAATACACAGAAGGAGGAGTAGTGGGCCTACTTTCCTAATGAGAATAGGATAACATCTACCATTTCATCTGAGAAAAAAAATAAATAAATAAAATTTTACAAATTGCACCCAGAGAAACAATTTTCTTTTTTATCAAAAGGGAAAGCAAGATGTCTTAGAGCAAAGGAGGAGAAGAAAAGCCGAGAAACTTTAAACCTGAAGCAGACACACTGAAAAGAAAAATCGCAGCTCTTCCTATCTGAACAGGTGAAGAGGAAATCCCCGTTTTAGCTACAGATACTAAAATTCAGCCTCAGGGTAAGACACCACAAGGGCTTTTGACACAAATGATAAAGATTCAAGGGTGACTCTGTTGTTTCTCTTTGGGATTGTGGTGGAAAAAGTGCTAAGAAAACAATAACAATACTGAGGACTCACATTCTTAAAGTTATTTCTTTTGAAAAATTATATTCTGATAGTGTAATTGGCTTTCCTGATTACTTCTTGTTCACTTATGTAAATCACTTTTTATAAATGGCATTTGTATGCTAAAAGACATAGAAATGCTGACAGGTATCTGTATCATCCTTTTCTACCCTGTAAGTAGATGGTGTGTGTGGATGCCAATACAGTTTATTATGCCATGAAAAAAGTATCAAAGATAGATTTACACGAAGCAACCATCAGTCTATATGGGGTCTACCCAGAATCTCAGAATTTAGAATCTTAGAATACTATCCAGATTAAAAAGAGTTTGAATCCTGAGATATGACTATGCTGTGGTGATGACATAATGGTTATGCCAACCTGTAGGGATATTTCTCTGGTAAGTCAACAAATGCCTTAACGAGAAACTGTCCAAAGACATTGCAAAGTGATATCCATAAAACTATCCTTCTTTCAGGTCCCTTTTGAAGCTCTTGCATTATAAAATTATGTGAAACCTTGAATACAAATCAAACCCAGGGTCCACTACCACTCAGGACTAGCAAAACACTTTGAAATGTAGTTTGTTTGTTTGTTTGTTTTTTAACCTATCACAACAATCCTCCATACTGACTGTGTTTGTACTAGTCAGGGAAACACAGTTTGTACTCCTCCATAGGAATAGAACCAGTTGTGATGGCTACCATATCAAAATCTACAAGGCAGACAGCTAGGCTTGGAACCAGGGAAGGGTAGCTTCATCTGAAGGCAGTCTGAAGATAAAATTCTCTCTTCCTTAGAGGACCTCAGTCTACTATGGACAGTAATCTGCTTTACTCAAAGTCTGTTGATTTAAATGTTAATCTCACCTAAAAATACATTTATAGAAAGATCTAAAATAATGTGTGACCAATATCTGAGTACTTTAGCCTGGCCAAGTTGCTACATAAAATGAACCATCACACTGGCCCTCCCAAAATTAGATAATTAAGGGATCTTTCCACTGTTTTACCTTAACAGAGAATGGCAAGTATCATGTTCATTTTATTTCAGGTCCTCTTTTTCTCTTCTAGCAGCAACTTTTGATGCTACAAAAACACCTGTAAATGTCAAAAACCCCAACAAGAAGAAAAAAACTAATCAAAGTAAAAAATGGATTCCAGTCTCAGTGATACTGCCAAGTATAACTAGGCCATCAAATGTACATTGGTGATATAATTATTTAAAATATAATTTAACAATTAAATATTACTTTAAAGATAAGCATGTACTAACATATAATATTGTTTATCAACTATACTTCAATAAAAATAAATTAATTTTAAAAAGATAATCATGTACTGTTATGGCAAGCACACTGATTGAAACTGCCCACCCTGGCCAGGCACCATAGTAACCATTTGCATGAGCTGTTTTATGACAGGAGATCCTGATAAGGAATACGGAACTAATAAGCCACCACCAACCGCAAGAGTTTGGGAAAGGTCGAAAGGAGACACCACGTGTCCGTCCACTTCCCAGAATCCCTCTCACTAGCATCCATCTTGGTTGAGCAATGCGTGCGCCACCAGGAAAGACTCTGAATTAGAATGATTGACCAAAGACCACCCAGAAACTAATCCCATCACTATAAAACCCGAGACTGCAAGCCATGTGGCAGGGCAGTTCTCCTGGCTTCCCTTACCCTATTGCTTTCCACCCGGGTGCCCTTTCCCAATAAAATCTCTTGCTTCTCAGCACATGTGTCTCCTCAGACAATTCATTTCCGAGTGTTAGACAAGAGCCCAGTTTTGGGCACTGGAAGGGGTCCCCCTTCCTGCAACAGTACTACCTTCTGATAAATTCTTAGAGACACAGTTACAACTTATTTTTAAATTTTCATTGAATTATACTAATATAATCTGCAATCTGGAAGAAAAAGTCCTTAAACTTATAATTTCACTAATTTTTATTAGTCTGTAAACCTTGAAATATCAGAGACAATAATCAAAAATCTCTATCACCTGGACAGGTAATCACTTGATAACTTTTTTCAGGTTTGCTTTACTCGGGGTACAAAATGGAAAAAGTAATGAATGATCACTAGGTACTCTTTGACCACGGGAGTGTAATGACATGTTGCTTGTCAAGAAAATCTTCTTCCTCCTCGTCCGTACTGCTTTCAGAAACTGTCAGCAAAGACTGGATTCCAGTATCCTTTTCAGAAGAGCTGGAAATACATTAAAAGGTCAATATACAATATACAGAACCAGGTTTCAACTCTCCATTTATCTTCTGATCAACACTACACACACTAAAGTAACTGGAGGCAGGCAGACATGAGGGGGGCTATTTCAGACTGAGACCCTAATTCCCAATGTGCCCAATAAACCAAGCCTCCATGATTTTCATCATTCTCCCTCTCTCAAGAGATAAAGCCACAGTGGAACCAAGGAGAGAAGATTTCATGGTCTCTGGTTGCATCTTTCATTGATGATACCTCAGAAGGTACTTCAGAAACTTGCAGAGCCTCCAGGTTCTTGTTAAGAACATTCATCATTACCTTGGTTGTTTAACAGAATCCCAGTGAATAAGCTACCAGATAAATCACTTCCTTTGTGTACAGTAAATTAGGACCATGTGGATAGCCAGTCTAGATATGCCAAAGCCAAAATTAACGACAGCAACTATGTAGTTCTTTTACTTTGTTGCATCTTATGGTGAAAAGGAACTCATGGAAACCCTAGTGTGTTGCTGTGTGAGGCTTGGGGTAAAAGTAGTATGAGGGCACAGAGAGGAGTCTGCATAGTTCAGATATTTTGGTCCAAGTTATTAAAAATTTCAGCCCATGTACACTACTAAATAATATAAAATATTTCACCCTGTGATGGATAGAACTCTTTGGATTTTATGCCCCAAATAGGTTAAACCAGCATTTCATAAAGTATTATCGGTGGTCCAGTTCAGATCTTAAATGTGATTAAAAACAAAACCAAAAAAACACCTTTCACTGGTCTAAATAGATAAAAGAAGGACAGGTAATAACCTTTTCATGAAATTTTTAATTTTAAAGAACTGTGCTTTATTCTATTAATATAATCCTCTTATATTTAGTCCTAAATGTCTTTTTTATGAAGTTGGTTTAGTAACTTTATTTTTAGGGAAAAAAACAGCAACTTTATACTGATCCCTTAAAAAAAAAATGTAAGTAGTATTAGAAATGGAAAAATCCTTGGACTACATATAAATGATTTTCTCCTTCAGAAAGACAGAATATGAACTCTTGATTCCTTTTTACTACAATATTAGACTTCAACAAATCAAAGGAATTTACAATTCAAGGGGATTTTATTTTACTTTTTTCTCAGTCTGTTTAGAAGAATCACTCTTTCTTTTTCAGGGAATTCTAGTATGACCCTAACACCTTGACATGATAGACTACTTTTCTGAAGATTTATTAGTTTTACCAATGTTACTTATAAACTGATCACCATCTCTAAATGCTCTTATTCTGTGTAAGGGAAGAATGAAGTCATATAGATTAAAATGATATCATTAACAATTTAGACTTGATTTCAAGAAGGAGACTTCTCAATATTCTATTCTAAAAACTTTATTCACATTGAGTAAGAGTCTATGAATGCAAAGTATTGAAATTCAGTAAGTTAATGAAGACAAGTAAGGCAACTGTTTTTCAATATAAGAAGAAATACTGAAGGATTATTAAATTCCAAATGTCTTTTCATTTTCCTGACACACATTGTGCAGCAGAGAATTATCTCTTCACATTAAAGCATAACTTCATAACCCTTTCACTAAATCCTGATATTAGGTTAGCAAAGCATTTAAATATTTTATAAAGAACAGCCATATAAGTACACACATGAGGACAATATCTATGTAGTAAAGGTAACTAGTTGGGGGTTGTCAAAAATTTTACAATGCCCTTTGTACATATAAGCAGCATATTTAACTTACCTCTGTTCCTGAAATCCACAGAGACCCCTCGCACATGAGGTCTTAAGGAAATCTAGGGTAGTCTGACTTATATTCAGCAAATGGTTGTTGAAGGCTGGTAATTCTTCTGAGGTTAGGCTATAAAGTTTTTCTGAAGGATCTGAAATATTTTATTTCATGCATTATCAACACATAAATTCAAGAAACAAATACAAAGCATATGGTGCTGAAAGTTTACTCAGTAAACTTCAAGCAGTACAAGGACAGTGGCTTCCCAGGTGGCTCAGTGGTAATGAATCTGCCTGCAATGCAGGAGACACAAGAGACTGGGGTTCAATCCCTGGAGTAGGAAATGACAACACTCTCCAGTATTCTTACCTGGAAAATTCCATGGACAGAGGAGCCTGGTGGGCTAGAGTACATGTAGTCTCAAAGGAGTTGGACACGACTTAGCAACTAACCAGCAGTCTGACTTATTTTGCCTAGCCACACTGATTTTTAACATACTCTATACTTAAGTGACAAATGAGCTGAAATTTTACAAAGTTTGAAGGAAATACAAGCAATCTTTTTTAAACTTACAATATTGTGCAACTCTTCAACTTGCCTGAATGTTAAACACTTTATTATATCTTTTTCTCTTCTAAGAAATAAAAGGTTTGCCCCCACACAGTCTGAGGCAAAAGTTCATTTTGGAAAAGCTACTCTTTCTTTTAGACTGCCTTGCTTTATTTGGGTAGATAATAACCATTTGTATGTGAAAGGGGAAAAGCCTTAAATCTTTTTCCTGAAGCTGGCCTGTGATTCAGCCTTCTGCTGCTGCTGCTAAGTCACTTCAGTAGTGTCCGAATCTGTATGACCTATAGACAGCAGCCCACCAAGCTTCTCCGTCCCTAGGATTCTCCAGGCAAGAAGACTGGAGTGGGTTGCCATTTCCTTCTCCAATGCATGAAAGTGAAAAGTGAAAATGAAGATGCTCAGTCATGTCCAACTCTTAGCAACCCCATGGACCGCAGCCTACCAGGCTCCTCCAACCATGGGATTTTTCAGGCAAGAGTACTGGAGTGGGTTGCCATTGCCTTCTCCCAATTCAGCCTGAGTAAGGACAAATAGTGCAAGTTCAATAAGCAAATGTGTAAGCAATACCTTTCTTACATGAACTACCAAAATATCAAGTATGGAAGTAAATATGATTATTACATTAGACATAATGTTGTCAGAGCCATCTAACTTCTACAAGAGGTTATGTTATGGTGACTTTTAAAACTATTAAAATTACTGGCTGTTATTCCTGGGGTTACTCAGGTGGTGCGAGTGGGAAAGAACCCGCCTGCCAATGCAGGAGATGTAAGAGAGGGGAGTTCAGTCCCAGGGTAGGGAAGATCTCCTAGAGGAGGGCATGACAACCCACTCCAGTACTCTTGTCTGGAGAAAACTTTGGACAGAAGAGCCTGGCCGGCTACGGTCCACAGGGTCTCAAAGAGTCAGACACGATTGAAACAATTTAGCACGCATTCCTCCCTTCACTTTAATGAAAGTGACAGGAGCAGAAGGACCAAACACCAGCCTGCATGTATTAAACCCCTGACTGAAGATAATTGGGGGTGGTTAGTATTAACTTGAAGTTTGCAAGCAAGCAGAGATTCCCCTACAAAAATGAACTTAGAATATGCCTCCTGCAAGATAACTAAGATCATAGCATCTGATCCCATCACTTCATGGCAATTAGATAGGAAAACAGTGGGAACAGTGACAGACTTTATTTTCTTGGGGTCCAAAATCATGTGACTGCAGCCATGAAATAAAAAGATGCTTACTCCTTGGAAGATAAGTTATGACCAACCTGCTGCTGCTGCTAAGTCACTTCAGTCGTGTCCGACTCTTGTGATCCCATAGACGGCAGCCCACCAGGCTCCCCTGTCCCTGGAATTCTCCAGGCAAGAACACTGGAGTGGGTTGCCATTTCCTTCTCCAACCTAGACAGCATATTAAAAAGCAGAGACATTACTTGACTAACAACCGTCCATCTAGTCAAAGCTATGGTTTTTTCAGTAGTCATGTATGGATGTGAGAGTTGGACTATAAAGAAAGCTGAGCACCGAAGAATTGTTGCTTTTGAACTGTGTTGTTGGAGAAGACTCTTGAGAGTCCCTTGGACTCCAAGGAGATCCAACCAGTCAACTCTAAAGGAAATCAGTCCCGAATATTCACTGGAAGGACTGATGCTGAAGCTGAAACTCCAATACTTTGGCCACCTAATATGAAGCACTCACGCATTTGAAAAGACCCTGATGCTGGGAAAGATTGAAGGCTTGAGGAGAAGGATACCACATAGGATGAGATGGTTGGATGGCATCACCAACCCAATGGACATGAGTTTGAGTAAACTCTGGGAGTCGGTGATGGACAGGGAGGCCTGGCATGCTGCAGTCCATGGGATCACAAAGAGTCGGACATGACTGAGCAACTGAACTGAAGGTAGACATCAATACATTTACAACTGTAAGTGTCGTTTGAAATCCAGAGCATTCACAATGACAATACGTGGAGAAATCCAGCAGGCTGAGGGTTGAGGCTTCTGCTCCCACCACCCCAAAGCAAGCAAGACAGCTTTCATTGGTCTTGTTTATGTTTGGAAATTCTCCCTAAGATTACTTCTGAGAAAAAAAGATTTCTTAGGGAAAATTTTTGTCCCATCCCACTTATTGGAAATTAGGAAATTGAGGGCCCACTAGGGACTGATAAATGTTCACACAACTACAAGTAGAAGAACAGGAACTCAACCTAAGCTCTTTCAGCTCACCACATTTATAAATCACTAGGTTCCAGAATCTAATTACTTAGCATTAGGCTATTATCTTCTCCACAAGGAAGTGTTTTGTTTCCCCCCCCACAAGGTGAATGAAACAGGTATACAAGGTCCCTTTACATACCCCATGAAAGAGAATGTTACCCGTGGGAAAGTAGTCAGCTCAGGATTTGGAACTGGTAGAACCACAGGGCTAACCCAATGGTGATGCTTAGATCTAAGGAATCCCACCAGGAGAGGTTAGTCTTTCAAGTCTCTGTTAGTCTTTCAAGTCCTAACTGAATGAATACAGAGCTAATTCAAATTATACAAACAGAATGGGACTCTTTTTATATAATTATTCAGTCTCAAAATTTTATTTCAGAATTAATAGTAGCAGCTATTTAATTTTAGTTAACAGGAGCAGCAGTGACATCACCTGACTTTCAAGGCAGAAAAAAATAAAACTTTAACAAAAACCCTACTGCAGATTAGTGTCAAAACCTAAAAGGTCAACCATTCAAAAACCCAAGTGTTCTGATTTTTCTCATATGGGACCAGGGAAGATTGCATTGATATTTCCATTGGAGATTTTACTTTATAACTGTCAAATCAGCTGATTGTTGAGAGTGGATTGAAGTTAAATCTTTCCTATCCCTGGAATAAATGGGATATGTGTATGTTCTCTGATCACTAAAGAATCTGTTAAATGCAATAATAAAGAATGGCAAAGAGAGAAAATTGACTATATACAAAGTTCCACAGTGTATTTCTAAAACTCAGGTCACTTAAAACACATACATAAAACTTTATTCTACAGGGAAATAAACACACATGAATAAAGAAATGAAGTAAAGAGGAAAGGAAGAACCAAATGACAGGTTAACCCCTTTCAAAGAACAGAAACAAAACATACAGGCAATTTCCCAGTAAATAATTCACCAACAACAACAAAAACAAGCACCACTTCTAAAAGACTAGATACTCATACATAAGACATCCCAATATTCAGGAGACATGACCATCAGGACCCTCCCCCTGTAACCTGTGAGCCCACGCCCAACCCTCCAGCCTGTTTCCCCTCCTCCACTGTCTTGCCTCATTTATCCTTCAACTCTTCTTTCCTTTGCCTTCACTCTCCCAACACCTTTTGCCCCTCAAGTGATCACAATAGTGATCTGAAGGAAAGATCTCAAATTATTTAAGTGGCTCACAGGTCTGGTGGTCAGACAAAGGAAGGTGGGGCAGACCTGCCTGGGTTTGTGCATGGGTGAGGAAGGTGGGGCAGACCTGCCTGGGTTTGTGCGTGGGTGCCTCTGGACACCCAGGGGAGACAGTCACTGCACCATCCAGATTCTGTTACTGAAGCCACACAGGGGAGACCAAAAGTACCACTTCCTCATCCATCTACCAACAGGATAGCTATGAAGATCAAATGGAGCAACAGTTCATAGAAGAACAAACAGTGATTATTACGACTCATTGAATGGCTTCATATTCCTACATCAGAATGTTTTTCATATGTTGACTTCCACTTTTACGTGTCACTCCATTTTGTTTCCTAAAATTCCAAGATACTCTAAAGCAAAAAAAAAAATGCCATTCTAATTCAGTTTCACCTGACTGTCTTTACAAGGGTTATCTAGTTAATTAGCTGACTATAATTCTGACTAGCCAGTTTACAGTTTAATGTCTTACTGGATGGTCAACCTTCTAATTACTCGGGAAACCACTGCCTCACTATTGTACTTCATCGTGTAGTTCGTACTAGTATCAGGTAGATTTTTATTCTTTCTTATTTAAGAAAAAGTTCCATGTCTTTAATTACTCTGCTGAGTACCTGCAGACTCGTACAAGCATAGGATTGCCAAAGGAATTTAAGGACCACAAACACTCAAACAAGCCAGAATGAGTTTAAAACAAATGAGGCTTTTCTTCTTGACCGCATCGTGTGGCATGTGGGATTTGAGTTCCCGGAGCAAAGACTGAAGCTATGCCTCTTGCACTGGGAACACAATCTTAGCCACTGAACCACCAAAGAAGGCCCCAAACAATAATTTTTAACCACTGAAGAAGTGAATGCTTTACTGTATTTGATTACTGATATGTTCTCATAATGCAAATCTTCTGATATTTCCAAATTATTCGGGCTATGCTGCTGTGCTGCTGTTGCTGCTGCTACTAAGTCTCTTCAGTTGTGTCTGACACTGTGCAATCCCACAGATGGCAGCCCACCAGGCTCCTCCGTCCATGGGATTCTCCAGGCAAGAATACTGGTGTGGGTTGCCATTTCCTCCTCCAGGGGATCTTCCTGACCCAGGGATTGAGCCCACATCTCCTGAGTCTCCTGCCTTGAAGAGTGAATTCTTTACCCACTGAGCCATCAGGGAAGTCCATGGTAAGTTTCGAGAATCTGAAAATGCCAGCATTACTGAAACTTGAAAGGAACTTAGAAGTAGAATTGGGATAAAAGAAATGACAGTCATACAAGTCTGGCAAAGGAGAGACTAATTAAGAGGCAATAGCCATAGTCAGGCTTCGCTGGTAGCTCAGTTGGTAAAGAATAGTCCTACAATGCAGGAGACCCTGGTTCAGGCAGATATTACTGGCCTAGGACAAGACAGCAGAATTAAAATGAAAATAAGGATCAAATATTTATATGACAAATTCATTAGTGGACTTGGAATTAATTAGAGTAGAAGTTGAGGAAAAAGGATGATCTCCAATATTTATGGATCCAAAGATGTAATTTTTACATTTATATCATGAGAGATATTAGTTGATAGTTTTCTCTTCCTATAATGTCCTTTTCCGGTTTTTCTTATTAGGGTAATGCTGCTGCTGCTGCTGCTAAGTCGCTTCAGTCGTGTCCAACTCTGTGCAACCCCATAGATGGTAGCCCACCAGGCTCCTCTGTCCTTGGGATTCTCCAGACAAGAATACTGGAGTGGGTTGCCATTTCCTTCTCCAGTGCATGAAAATGAAAAGTGAAAGTGAGGTCGCTTAGTCGTGTCTGACTCTTCACAACACCATGGACTGTAGCCCACCAGGCTCCTCCGTCCCTGGGATTCTCCAGGCAAGAGTACTGGAGTGGGGTGCCATTGCCTTCTCCATTCAGGCTATAACAATATCCAAAAACTGATAAAAATGCCTTGGCAATGGTTCAATGGTAAAGAATCCACTGCAATGCAGAAGACACAGGAGACACAGGTTTGATACCTGGGTCTGGAAGTTCCCCTGGAAGAGGAAATGACGACCACTCCAGTATTCTTGCCTGGAGAATACCATGGACAGAGGAGCCTGGCACACCACAGTCCAAAGGGTCACAAAGGGGCAAACATGACTGAAATACTAAAGCATAAGTAGAATTTAGTGTTATTTACAAAGGTACTTGTGGAGGAATAATTATAGTATGAACTAGAGCTATAATTCTCAAAGTGGCCCAGAAGAAAACATGGTTCTAGAATAGAAACAGATTTTATATGTTTTTGACTAAAAGTTGGACTTGCCAAGAGCACCTTAGCTTACTGTATGTCCAAAGCACTGCCCACTGGTTTCTTATATAATTTAACAGTGTTCTCAGGACAGACTATGTGCTAAGCACTTCAGTGTTAAAGTGCATGTGTGTGGGTATGTGCAAAATTTTTATAAATATAGTATTTAATATATACTCAAATTCAATCACTGAACAATTTATGCTAGGGCCTATTCTCATACTCATCTTCATACATGGAAACTGATACAGAGAGAGATTAAGAACGTATAATAATTTGTCTGTTGTCACAAAGCTAGGAATTCACAGCTCCACGTTTCAGAACCAAACCCCGGGCCCTAGAGCCTGGCTCTCAACCACCCTGCTTTGCTGCTCCTTGTTTCCTGATTCAGCCTGTGTACACACACACACACACACACACACACACATCCTCAGCTCCCACTGGCCCCGTCTCCTTCCGAAATGCTCTATTGTTGGCTTCAGCAATTGGAGTCAAAGGAGAAACACTACTCAATGTAATTATTTCCTGTCTTCTCTTCTCCAGAGTGTTTGGCAGGGCTCTCTTCCTAGAACTTGGAGGAAGTGGAGGTATCCTAGAGCTGACATAAAATAAATCATAAGGTTTATTGCTTACAAAAAAGGCAGCTTTCATGGGAATGCACACCCATTTACATTTGTATGAGTACAGTTGTGTAGCTGTATCTGTGTGAGACAGACTTCATCGAGAGTTGCTTCAGAACTCATCATGAGTAGTGACATGTGGGTGGAATTTTTCTACCCATTGATGCTGAACAGAATATAAAAGTCTGTGCAGAATCAATGAATTTTCTAGAATAAAGACTGATTGCACCACCGCAGCTGTCACCTCCCTGACTGTTGGGACAATTTAGCTGATGTGCAGGCCTCTTCTTTCCTCAGCTACAGGTGAATGTCTGCAAAGCTGTACATTCATCCAAGGCCAATCTTCCCAAATAGAAAGAGAGCCATTCCTCAGTGGACTGTGTGTAAGTGATTACATTCTGCTCTTGACCCATCAAAAAGCTCTGGTAGTTCACAGGCTATGTAGTGTGTACTTGCTTTTAATGTATGAAAAATTATGTATTCTGGTGAAAATATTGGTGTGGGTGTATGAGAAATGAGTGACAGGGGAAAGGGGAAGCACATAAGAACAAACCTGATAAACGAAATAAAAAAGCTGAGAAGTTAGAGACAAACAACCCAAACCTACTGTTTCTAAAGTATTTCTTTGTAAATAATGAAATTGATCAATTTACCAAATAAAACCACCTTCGTCTTCTGATTAAAAATTGTATTACTATCCTTTTGCTCTAGTTCAGATCTGATATGCTTCATTTTAGAATTAATTTTTTAAAGGTATTTTTATATGACCCTTTTTTTAAAGCCTTTATTAAATTCGTTCGAAGAAGGCAATGGCACCTCACTCCAGTACTCCAGTACTCTTGCCTGGAGAATCCCAGTGATGGGGGAGCCTGGTGGGCTGCCATCCATGGGGTCGCACAGAGTTGGATACAACTGAAGTGACTTAGCAGTTGCAGCAGCATTAAATTCATTACAATGTTGTTTCTGGTTTTGTTTTGTTTTTTGGCCACTAGGCATGTGGGATCTTAGCTCCCCAACCAGGACTGAACTCTCTACCCTCTGCACTGGAAGGCAAAGTCTTAACCACAGAACCTCCAGGGAAGTCCCTAGAAATGACTTTTAATATAAGAGTTACGCCAAGCATATTTATATTTGATTTTTAGTAAAGCTGAGGCAGGGAAGTGAATGATAGGTAAAGATGAATCACAATTTCTTCTTCCCCAATCCCTAATGAAATGAACAGGAAAGGGAGAAAAATTAAAAATAAAATCATAAGTGGAACCAAAGGAAGAGATACAAATTCACATAATAAACCTTGACAAGGGACAACCAAAGGAAGAAACAGAAGATTCATTAAGGTACAGCTGGGGGCCTACACTGTCCATGCCCTTTCTCCTTCCCACTCAATGCGCACACAAACTAGTAACAGGAAAAGGAGAGTCCTCTAAAGTGCTCACAAGTCTTACCAGTACCATAAGAAATTAGGAAAAACAATGGGTTAGGGGGAAAGCAAGGAGAAAATGTTGAAAATATTTTTAAGCCCTGAACATCCACCATAATATCTTAGTGGAGGCAAGAAAACCACATATCTATAGGTGTCCCAACAGAGACAAAACACACTTGAAATCAGGTCCAGTGAAGTCTGGCATTCAATAAAATCCAGAAAAAGACAAGAGAGCCCAGATCCTCCAATAAAGGAAGCTGAACTCCTCAGTCCTTCATCTATTCTCCCTGTGCCTTTGAGCCAGAGGGATACAGAAAAGAGTCAATAGCCAACTCACAAACAGCAGCTCCACAGAGAAGACTGACACATCTAGTACAAGCAATGAGGAGAGAGGAGATTTTAGGGCGAATGCAGTCTCACTATATCAGAAAAGACAGAAGATGCGAGCAAAGCCACTCACAACACATGTGAACAAGTAAGACGCAAGGAAATGGCAGCAAACAAACTGGAATCCAAGAATCTGCTGCACACAAAAAAAATGATTAAGCGAAAGAGCAATCTGGTAGATAACAGATCAAAACCCTAAGAAAATTCCCTCATAAGTCCTCTGGTTACAGAATAAATAATAAGAATGACATTTTAAAAAAGAACAAAACTAATTTAAAAGATCAAACAGCAACATGTCAGACGTCAAAAAGGAAAAGCAAACTTGTCCTGGATTGGATCTTGCATCCGGAAAAAAACATGCTATAATGAACATCACTGAGGCAATTTTAAAAAATTAGATATGTACTGAAGGTTAGAGAATTACAATGTATTAATGTTTAATTTCTTGATTTTGATCACTGTACTATGGTTACACAAGAAAAAGCTGTTGCTTGTTAGAAATACACTAAAATATATTTTTGGAAAAGGGTTGTGATTCTTGTAACATTCTCTCAAATGGTTCAGAAAAAGAGTCATATTTGTGTGTGTGTGTGTGTGTGTGTGTGTGTGTATACATACATGCAAATGAGGTAAGACAAACAGGTCATGAAATGGGTAGTGTATATGGAAGTTCCTTGTACTATTCTGGCATTCTTGCAATTCTCTAAGTTTAAATTACATCAAAGTAAAAATTACCAAAAAAAAGAATGCCTGTAAAGAGCTACTTTATGGGGTCAATCTATAAAGAATGGACTATAAGCAGCTGAAAATTGAAATGCCGATATAAGAGACAAACTTGAGATAATCACAGTAAATAAAAAGCAAAATAAAAACAGCTTAAAACAGTTGAAGAAACATAAGTAAACATTGTAAAGAGATCCAACATAAATAAAACAGGTTTCTCAGCAGCAAAAAGCCAAATGGAACAGAAAAGCAACTCAAATACATGACAGAAGAAAATTTCTCTGAAAACAAAGAGGAACTTCTCTGCTTTAAGAAATGCTGAATTACTGAGACTGAAATACAATCCTGGTCCAATAACTGAATTTCAAATATTAAGAAAAAAAATTCTCCAAACATCCAATCAAGAAAGAAGCATGTCACATGCAAAAGAGAGTGAAGCAAAAATGAGAAACCTTGAACTACTTCACAGCAGAATTCAGATCCAGGAAAGGATCAATCAGTGCATACAAGGTTTAAGAGAAAAATGACCCAAGGAGATTTTGTTGTTTAATTGCTAAGTCATTTCAACTCTTTTGTAACCCCATGGACTGTGTAGCCTGTCAGGCTTCTCTGTCCTTGGGATTTCCAGGCAAGAAACTGGAATGAGTTGCCATTTGCTTCTCCAAGGAATCTTCCTGACTCAAGGATCAAACCCATGTCTCTTGATTGGTAGGCAGATTCTTTACCACTGAACTACCTGGGAAGCCCAGACGCAAGGAGAATACCCACAGTCAATTTGCCATTCAAATACAAAGGTAGCAGGCATTCTCCAACATGACAGGATTCAGGTAATAGAGCTACCACAAGCTCTACCAGTGGTAAAAAATAATTGACAATTAAATTCAACCAAACAAAAGTTAAGTGGAGAAACTGTGCCAAAGTACTAACTAGCACATTATCCAGGGACAAAAGACAGTGGAGAAAGGCCTACTAAGTGCAGAGGGAAAAAATTGCTAAATTAATCTAACTTGCCAATGGACTCTAAAGATAAAACAGACAAGAATGCCACAATCAAAACTTATAGAAATGAACGAAAATAAAAGGCTCAAAATTGGAAAGTCTTAGTAAAAATGCAGAATCTTGCATTCCACCCCAGACATACACCTGCATTATAACAACACCCCCGGGGGATTTATGTACACATTGAAACTTGAGAAATACTGCTTCAAAAGATCAGATGGAATAGCTCTTGTCACCAACCAAAGTGGCTCTTATAAGAGATTAGTCACTCAGTGAGCTTGTAGGAAGGAGAAAAAAATTTTTTTTCTGTCCACATGAAGGACCTTAAGACCACTTGACTGTGAATTATATGAGCTAAGGGGATAATCTCTGATATGGCTGGGCACACACAAGTTCTATAACATTTTCAGGGTGACATCAGAGGATAGTCAAGAAAACAAACACAAAGGTTGATGGTTTAAAGAGAAAAAGGGAAAAATTTGTTTGCTTGGAGCATGACATGGAGAATCAGGCAGAAGGCAGAGTTAATATTATTTATGGTGAAAAAAAAATAGCATTACCTGCAAGATTTCTTAGCTCATTTAATTCTTTTTCCAAACTGTCTAAGGTCTGCTGATCATCAGTGTCAACTAAGAAAGGCTCATCATGTCAGTATCATCAATATATTCAATTTCTGAAATTTCAGAAGCAGCTTTAGAGAGTGATTGAGCAACTGCACTTCTTGACCGGGGATGAGAAGAAGAAAAACAGCTGGAACTTCTTTTCACAGAGTTGGAAAGTGGTAAACTTGCTGTTGAAGGTCTCTGTGATATCTGGCCTAAAATAAAAAATAAATTAATCAATTGTTTTTAAAATTCTGAATGAATGCTTTAAAAGATACAGAATACTAGCCTCCTGAACTCAGTTAAATTCAAGCAACAGAATTTATGAGAAAATGAAATTTGGATTATCATGTATTTTGCTTTACCTCCATTTGTGAATCCTAAATTACCTTCTTTGTGTTATAAAGAACACTTTTGGTTATTCTTCCCTAATTTTGCTTATGTTCAGAGAAAGGCAAGCTAATTTCAATATTAAGTAAAACAAAAATCTGTAAGCCCTGTCAATTCCAGAACAATTCAACATACCAATCTTATCATCTATTCCATGGCCAACCATTGTGCTATGTTTCTTAAATTCTAGGACAATATTGCACTGTGTCTTGTAAGAGAAAAAAACCCATAGGATAAACATGGTACTACTTCCTAATGATCCCATTTTATTTGATGGTGTGTACATTCATCTATTAAAGCAGATATGGAAACAAAATAGACCAGTATGCAAAATCTTTTGGAAAAAACACAGGATTTAAAGAAAATTGAGAGGACACTTCTGATTTTCCTAAATATGAGTTCACTCTCAGCTACTTTATAGGGCACTTCAGTGGAAAAATTCCAGAAGCAGAGATCTGAGTCAGGTTAGTACTTTTTTCCACCAGGCAGTCCCATTTTGTCTTGATCTATTTCAAAGGTTGACTTAGTTGGCTTCTTCAATATGTGTGGTTCTTTCATAGTAGGAAAAAAAAAAAAAATCCCTTCAAAATTTATACTAACAAAACATAACTGTATATATCATTTGGTATTGCTCACAAGATTCTTTAATGAAGGCCAAAGGAATATTCAAGGTACAATTTAGATATTCATAGCACAAGTATATTTTTAATATAGTGAATCATTGTTTTGATTTAGACAAATACATGTATATTAAGTATAAATAATTTATAAGATAATTTTGTATTCCCTTAATACAAATTGCCTTTGTGTAAAATGTTGGATTCTTTAAAGAAGTGTTATGGCCATTATCATTAAAATTATTATTTGACTGAATATATGTCATACAACATTATGCCCACTCTATTGACTCAAAGAAAAATGTAAATTCAAAAGAGTGGCTACAGGCAATTGTTATATAATAAACAGTCAATGATTACTGAGTTTGTCTTTTTTTTTAAGATATACTTTGAAAGTAGCTAGTACCCTAAGAAGAATCTTAATGCAGTATGTAATTATTTAAGCAATTAAAACTGACTAAGGTAAGTCCCAAAGGGTACCAATTTTAATACACGTCTCAGAAATCAAGTTTGAAAACAATTTTTGTTGTAATGAAATTGTAAATAAATTAAGAGTCTAAGCTTTTTGTATCTATTTGCACTCAGAGATAATTCTAAAGAAAAACAACTAACAAAAATGTGTCTATGTTTTTTTTTTAAAAGTTAATATCCCTAAGATTTACTTTAATGACTAGAATTTGGAATTATTTTACCTGTAAGGAATCAATATTTTATTTAAAGCCATCAAGAATAACAAATCTGCCATTTTTATAAGTGAACCAGCAGTAATGGTAGAAGTACAGGTCAGATAGTATATAATTCAGCTATAAACAGTAATACAGTAATTCAGCTACAAAAATAGAAACTTCTAGATCTATGGAGAAAACCACACCTTCTATCTTACTGTGCTACATCTCAATCACAATTTAAAGAATTTAGAACTCGTTAAAATAAAACAAATTAAAGATGTTATTAAGAACTGGACTTCTGCCAACACAGAGAAATATGAGATGAAAAAATTTTAACATAATATATATGCCCTTCAGAAAATTCAGGAGATTACGAACATTTGCTGAACTCTTATAACAACATCTGGCTGCCACGTATTAGAGGTTAATTGATCCCAACTGAGAAGAAAAAATTCACAGGTGTGAGTCAGACATGCTTACCATACAGCAAAGAAAGAGACTATTTTTTCTTACTGGAAGTATACTCAAAGTGTAATTTAATGCACATAAGCCATAGAAAGACAGAGGCTTCAGTCTGGTCCTTGGTTTTATTTATTTTGTTCATTTAGATGAATATGTCATTCCCTTTAATGTTTCTTGTATAAGATTATTAATGTTATTGTTAGGGTTAAGATTAGAGACACAGTTAAGACAGGCACAAATGAAAAATGCCATGACTAAAGGGATCATCCTGTATTTTTTTCTTTTTTATAAACCAAGTTTGTAGATTATAAACATAATCTTTTGGGAGTAACCTTTTGGAAATAACTTATGCCATCACTGGCAATGTAAATAATATTTCCATAAATGTTTCAGGAGCACTTAGAAAATACATTTTCTAATGTATGAATTCTCAGTAATTTACACAGTGGAGCAAGAATATTAAAAGACAAATATGTTTTGTGACCTTTATCCAGGGGAAAATATATTGAGTCCTTTGGTCAGAATGTTATTTATTATTGAAACACTCTGCAAAAAGCAGGTTACTCTGCTTATATTTCATCCAATTCTAATGTTTTATTAGAACAGTAATAATTGCTATTGTATTAAAGTCTATTCAGTGCGTGATTAATATTTTTTATATCTTTATTGACATTCTTATGCCCATTAATATAACCCAAACCACTATTTTACATTCTCATCCCAATATTTTGCTAGTCTTATTAGTAATCATAACATATTATTCTTGAACTAATGTCAAGGACTATTTCTTTTGTTATATTTATAGTATAACTGTGATCAGGGTTAATCTATAATTTCCTTAGATTACAGAGAGAGGAAGCTGGGGTAGGGGAACAGTAGGTTTTGGCAGTGGGTGGGCAGAATCAATGGACTTGCTGCAAAACACACATGTATTTCATAGCTATCATGTTTTTATATTCACAAATTTAAGACTAGAGAGTCCCTTGGACTGCAAGGAGATCCAACCAGTCAATCCTAAAGGAAATCAGTTCTGAATATTCATTGGAAGGACTGATGCTGAAGCTGAAGCTCCAATGCTTTGGCCACCCAATGCGAAGAGCAGATTCATTGGAAAAGACTCTGATGCTGGGAAGGATTGAAGGCAAGAGGAGAAGAGGGCAACAGAGGATGAGATGGTTGGACATGAGTTTGAGCAAACTCTGGGAGATAGTGAAGGACAGGGGAGCCTGGCGTGCTACAGATCGTGGGGTGGACACACATGTATTTCATAGCTATCATGTTTTTATATTCACAAATTTAAGACTAGAGAGTCCCTTGGACTGCAAGGAGATCCAACCAGTCAATCCTAAAGGAAATCAGTTCTGAATATTCATTGGAAGGACTGATGCTGAAGCTGAAGCTCCAATGCTTTGGCCACCCAATGCGAAGAGCAGATTCATTGGAAAAGACTCTGATGCTGGGAAGGATTGAAGGCAAGAGGAGAAGAGGGCAACAGAGGATGAGATGGTTGGACATGAGTTTGAGCAAACTCTGGGAGATAGTGAAGGACAGGGGAGCCTGGCGTGCTACAGATCGTGGGGTGGCAAAGAGTCAGATACGACATAGTGACTGACTATGTCAGTCAACATAGTCAACATATCTATACAGCAGTTTTCTGAAAGTATGATTTTTAAACTATATATGTTGGCATGAAGTGGAATCATTAATAAAATAAATGCAAATCCCTGAACCTTATCTCAGCTTAATGACCCAAAATTTCTAAGGGTGAGATCTAGGAATGCCATAACAGTTTCCCAGGTGATTACACTCCCACTGACACTTGAGAGCCTCTGACTGGACTCTAAGCTCTCAGGCTTCTGGGAAGGTGGCTTATTGTCTATCACCATGCCTCAAGTTGCTGCTCCTTCTAATGTTTCTTATAGCAAATTATTGATTTCAACAGATCACGGCAAATGGATACTTCAAGGCATTTGGCTATTTACTTATAAAGATTTGCCCTAGTAACAAATTCTCATGGCATACATGAGAATTTGTTTTTATCAATCTATGGTGACTTTAAAAAGTTCCTTTGACTGCCCCAAAAGGAAGCAGCCAGAATTTTCAAAGCTGCCCCAGCCTTTGATATGAGATATGTAATTATAGAGCCAAAAAACATTTATCATACATGAATGGATTTTCCACTAAAAAAAAAAAAAAACTATTAAAATCTGACAGTTTCTCAACATAAATGCATAGGGAAAGAATCTAAGCTGGCCAAGTTGTTTAATCATAAGATTTAAGGCAAGAGAGAAATATAAATCTTACATATATGGACAAGTCATACGTAATTAAATTTCTGGCTTGAAGTTGGCCTTCAGATGAAGTCAAACAGTCCCCTCTGTCAAATGTTTCTCTTGAATCATGAGCTCCCAAGATCAAGTAACATGACTCAGGCCACTCTTTTCCCTAGGACTCAGCACAGTGTCGTCATACTCACCGTGTGTGTTGAATCGTCTTAATTCATTAGTCATCAACGGCAACTTCATATGAAATTGAGCACAAAGCAAACCTACTTTATCAGGTACTTTCAGATAACAATAATAACCAGTAACACTACTGATTTTAATGATGTCAAAATTCTCTGCATGCTCTTACTAGAAAAATACTGCAATGAGCATTCAATATGTCAAAAGTTACTGTATAGAAAATCTGAAAATTATTTTGGCTAGAAAATAGAATTAATAAACTGAAATCAAGATTTCAGGGCCAACACATTAAGCATTAGATTTAAACCAGCAGTGTCTTAACCACAGCAGCAAACAGCAATCTCACGGCTTTGTGTGATCATAATATGAATCAAGTAGAGGAGGAAACAAAATCTAGTATAAATATACTGTTTCTTGAAAGTGTAATGAAACTCAGTGTGTATTTTATAAGGGTTGTTCAAAATATATATGCCTTATCCTGAGCTACATTTTAAAAATATCATTCTCTAGTACACTGTGGCAGAAAATAGCTAAGACTGTAAAATTTATGTTTTTGAGAAGAGTAATGACTACTCTTGGTTTTTTGGCTTTGGAAGAAAAGTCCAGGACAGTTTAAATGAATAAGTTTAAATAAAATAACTGATAAAATTAATTTTCAGGTGCCTAGTAAAGTACTAAGAGATAAACTAATAAACACATTGAGCTACAATATGGCATGGCAGCCTTGCAGTCAATCTTACCAGTCTTTTGCTGTGTTCTCCTTGCTGATGGTTTCTGGGCAAACTTCAGAACACCTAAGGCAACTGTGTTATCAGCATAGCACTTACACTATGGTCTGGGATCCATTCTCTGCCTCCTAAAATGGTAAAATTACATAAAGTTGAAAAAGAGGAGACATTCATGTTGTTGATTTATTATATGTATTGTCTTACTGGATAATATTTAGCTAAAGAGAAAACATTTATGACAATGAGGTATATATTATAAAAGATAAAAATCTCATAATTATACAATAAAAGGAATGAATTATAAACTGCAAGGAGGTTGCACAAATACACACATACAAGTGTGAACAGAAATAAATATTTTTTTAAATATAACATAAAATATAATAGTATGAATGTGAAAAATATATTTGAATACATAAGAAATCTAAGACTGCAGGTGATACCAAGACCTGAGTTTTAAAGGAAATGATGACTATGTCTGTGAATTTCCACAATCCTAAAATTTTAAGATTTGCTTTTAAGATGGCGTCTAAGAATTGTAACACTTAACAGTTAATCAAGTGATTTGAAGATGTACTATTAGTTGATTAAGGGTCACACTTTTAATATCTAAAAATAATCTCAGTCTCATTATAGCCATGTTTTCTGATAGTTGCCTTAAATATAAATATTAATATTTGGTAACTCTCATAGGGTCAATAATTCCAGCTAGAAAAGAAGAAAACAATTTCATTTGGTAAACAGAATTACTCAGTATTGCCTAAGATGTTGACTGTTTTTTAAAATGTGTCAGAAAGTTGTTAGCTTGGTCCACAGGCCATCTGATTTTATGTCTGAATTTACCTGCAATTGTAATCCTAGTATTGGAGGAGCGGCATTCTAAGCTCTGAGAAGGAAGTAAGTTGAGTCTTTCATTTTTATCAGAAGCAAAGAATCTTTCAAGTCCTTGATATTGTTCAGTTATGGGCTTACTCCTGAGGGCTATTTCTTGTAACAACTAGGAAACAAAATATTCAACAAAATTAAGTTTATTTTATCTTATCCACACAAAGTAGCAATTCATTCATTGAGCACCCAATATGTCTTTAGCATGGATTTTGCCCACATCAAGTTAGGTTCTAGTTGTGGAGACATAAATTGTTACACAACATTTATACAGAGTAAGTTTGGGAAAATGCATAAACCACAATTATAGTAATGATCTGAAAGTTGCCATTAAATCTAAGGAGGATTGAAGTTCATTTAAAAGAAAAATTAAGTTTTATCTTTTCTTTTCTTATTTTCTTCCCTCAGTGTCTTTGCACATAAATTACTCTGGAAAATAGAGTCTTTCTCATATGCTATGCTTTTGACTAGTGTCTTTGACTATATGTAAAATAAATTCAAAGATGAAAGCAAAATACCAGATGGAAACAAATCTGATCTGATCTTGGTCACAAAGAAAATCTAAGTTAACAAAACAATCACTATGAAGAAAATATACAAGGGGAAACTGAGCCAAGAGTGAGCTAAGTAATTTGTGAAGTTTGTACAGCTAAAAAACTAGCAGACCTAGATTCTGTATATAGATCTCACTGATTTGAGGCCTAGGCTTCCCCTACTACTGTATGAACCCTTATTTGATATGCTTTCATCCTAGGGAAGAATATAAATGAGATTTATAAAGTAACTGAATCTGGTAGAAAACATTAGAGATGTACCAGTGAGAAGGCTGTGCTGCTGTGCTGTGCTCAATTAGAAAGTTGTGTCCTATGCTTTGCGATCCCACAGACTGTAGCCTTCCAGGCTCCTCTGTCCATGGGATTTTCCCAGCATGAATATTGGAGTGGGTTGCCACAGCCTCCTCCAGAGGATCTTCCAGACCCAGGAATTGAACCTGCGTTCCTGCATCTCCTGTATTGCAGGCGGACTCCACCACTAAGCAACTGGGGAAGCCCAGTGAGAGCTCTGCTGCTGCTGCTGGGGCTGCTAAGTTGCTTCAGTCATGTCCAACTCTGTGCGACCCCATAGATGGAAGCCCACCAGGCTCCCCCGTCCCTGGGATTCTCCAGGCAAGAACACTGGAGTGGGTTGCCATTTCCTTCTCCAATGCATGAAAGGGAAAAGTGAAAGTGAAGTCGCTCAGTTGTATCCGATCTTAGTGACCCCATGGACTGCAGCCCACCAGGCTCCTCCATCCATGGGATTTTCCAGGCAAGAGTACTGGAGTGGGTTGCCATTGCCTTCTCCACAGATTGAAGCTAGGGACCAATAAAGCACTTCCTTCAAAGGTAAGTCCAAGTCCCTACTCATGACATCTTCACCGGCTCTCCCAGACACTGATCGCCAATCCACAGAAGCCGTTCTGGTGAAGCTCATATCTGGATCAGACATTTGAAAATATGGAAATTTTTTTAAAGCTTAGGTTAACAGAGAACAACAAGAGTGAATTTGTTTGTCTGCCCAATCTCATCTAGTTAACAACTGATAGTTCCACATTTAAAACCAAGAGGTCCAGGCTAGTTCATACTCTTCCTTGCACGTGCCTCCACCTCACTGCTGCTGCCCTACAACTAACTACAATTCCATACCTTTATGAAGAACTCAATTTCTGGAGGCTGAAGTGCAAAATGTTCTGTCTCAAACTGAAGGAATGCCACTGCTAAAATCTGCCCCTACTGCTCACTAATGAATTTTCTACAGGATCACAACAGATTTCTAAACAGTTTCTGCTCAGAGAATTGTTTCTACTAGGGCAGGAGTTGTAAAAAGTTCATGCGTATTCATTTGGGATGAAAGGAAAGTAGATTCTACAAATAAGTGTAAGCACTGTGCTCTATGATGCAATCACCACTTTTCTTTTTACAATAGTAGTATAAGGGATCAAAATGATTAGTAGTTTTTTAACATTTCAACTTCAATAATGAAATGTTTTATATAGATGTATACAACACATAACATAACTTTATCACACAATAGTAGTAATTTAAAAGACTTGCTTCAGGTATCTATACTACAATATATATGCTAGACTTTCCATGTAACATTAATTGCTGCTGTTGTTCACTCACTAAGCAGTGTTTGACTCTTTGTGACCCCATGGACTGCAGCATGCCAGGCTTCTCTGTCCTTCACCATCCCCTGGCATCTGCTCAAATTCATGTCCATTGAGTCAGAGTGTTATCTAACCATCTTATCCACTGCCACCTCCCTTCTCCTTTTGCCTTCAATGAATTAATTCTATTATTGTGTTGAAATTGACAGACACTATTACAATGTAAGTTATTTACTATAATTACATCTGAGTGTATTCAGAATTCCTCTGCATAACACAGCATAAGGGTGTGTGTGTCACTTAACTCTAGGCACGATGCCCTTTGGAAACTGGAAAATCAGAGTTCTTGTTTGTTCTATTTGCTGAAATTCATTCCATGATCAATTGTTTTCTTTGTTGGAAAGGGGAGAAGTTCAGCTGAAGTGGAGGTTGATTTGGGGGAATCTATGACTTCCCTGGTGGCTCAGATGGTAAAGCGACTGTCTACAATGTGAGAGACCTGGGTTGGGAAGACTCCCTGGAGAAGGAAATGGCAACCCACTCCAGTACTCTTGCCTTGAAAATCCCATGGACAGAGGAGCTTGGTGCAGGCTACTATCCATGGGGTGGCAAAGAGTCAGGCACGACTGAGTGACTTCACTTTCTTTCTCTTCCTTATTATTGGCTAAATTGTGGGAATGTCTTTCTACGAGGAGCTGAGGTTTAACTTTTGTCAGATATATCAGGGCATCAGTAGACACAGGTCAACATTAGTATTGCTGATTCCAATATTTCTTACTTGGAACTTGCAGATTCCAAGAAATGTATAGTCAAACTCTAAACCAAAACTAGATGAAAGCCCAAGATTTCCATTTTTCAGATAAGATATTTATTGACTTAGGCCTGATCCCCTGCAGAAAGTAGTTTCCTTTCATCCTGCACCTGTGAGTATGTCTCCTTGTGTATTCCTTCAGAGACAGAGCAGACTTTAGGGATCTAAGGTTTCTGCAGAGGTCTCAGTTCTAATTTCTTACTTTGAAAAGGAACACGGCCTATCACTAAGTAGGTATAGATATTCAATCCCCTGAGCAGAAGTAGCAGCAGTTCAATACTCATTCTGTAACTCTTTGGTCCTATCTTCAGTTTAAGTACCATGGCAATTCATTCAAATGACTTTAAAATCTTGTTAAAATATTTGACTTGCCCAATTTCCAAAGAATTTAACATTTAATTTGTTCACATTCTAAATAATTTATTATTAATAATTATAATCACTTAAGATTTTAGTACATAGAACAGAGATTCAAATATAGTTTTTAAATTTGGCAGTAATGCAATAATGAGCTACTTTATCTTTTTCCTCTAAGAAGAAACAAAACTATACCCTATTTCTTTATTAGCTGTATTCCTGAAGAATTACCTTTTAAATGTTATGTTTACATTAAGCTACAAAACTGGTTTTATCTACAAAACTGCATTTTTTTTTTTCATTTTAACCATTGACTATAGAGTAGAAAGCTAGAGAGGATTTATTATACTAAATTATTCATAATAATGAATTTCATTTAGGAAAGTAACAGCACTCTTACTACAGTGCATGAGGTGGGCCTTAAATTATTTGTCATAGTAAGTCATTTGTTATAATGGCATTTACCATATTAGAATTTTTTCAGTAAATCATTTACATTCTTTCCCATAAGAGTTACTCTTCGACTATAAGGCTGTACATTTTAAATTCAATAGGAAGTAACATTTAAGAATATTCTGTGTCAATATAAATTTTTTATGATGATAATTATAAAATTTTAATACAATAAAGATAATAGATATTTACCAGTGGTGACTCTGTAGTTTTAAAATCTTCAGAGTTTGGCCTCTCATGGAGGTTGCTGAATTCCAAGGATTTCTTGTCCTCTTGAGATAATTTCTCCTTAATGCAGGGTTTTTCTAAATCTGTACTTGGCAAAGAATCCTTGCTCTCAAGAGGTATGTGGGAATTTTCATGCTTTTTATTACTTTCTATATCTATGCTTTCCTCCTTCAAATTTCTCTCAAAAAAATTGTTTTCATCTAATTTTTCAATAGCAGGAGAATATGTGTCAGGATCCACAAAGGTATCAAAATCTGCATGTGAAGTTCCTGCTGTTGAAAACACATATTTATAAAAGTTAAGTAAATAATTATAAATAATAAATGGATTAAACTGTTCATTCACCAAAACTTCTGTGGTAATATTTATCATTAAACACTATTTTTAAAATCAATTTTCTTTACTGAGTCCTCAGTTTTAAAGACTTTTATACAGTTTATGTTCATAAATGACAATCCTAATTTACCTATATATTCAGACTTAAATGATTTAGACTAACGGAGGGAGACAAGGTTTTATTTTATGATGCAATCTTGAAATTGACATGTTTCCATTTCAGGCTGAGGTTCAATATCTACTTTTCTACCCTCTCTCCCACTCAAGTTTTTTATATCAGTAATTTACGAGAAATAATGCAAAAAAAAACACCTTACTTTCCACATTTTACCTCTTTTGCTTAGCATAACTAGTGATGAGGAGAGGACCATGAGAAGTCTGCCAGATGAAAGAACTGAAGCAGTTAGGGGCACAGAAAATGTTTGAGCTAAGACACCTGCTTCTGGAAAGCTACAAAATGAGCTAGATTATATTAATCACTCACCTCATTATGTCTACTTTAAATAAATCACTTGGGGTAGATCACTGGTTTTCAACCTGGATGCACAATAGAATCATCTGAAATTACTCTTTAAAACTGTCAGTATATGGGTCTGACCCCAAACCAATTAAATCAAACACTGACTGTGGGAATCAAGCATTTTGTTTGTTTGTTTCTTTCCCCCTCTCCCCCACCAAGCTCTCCAGGTGATTATAACGTGAAACTAGGGATATGAAACTTTGGTCTAGATTTTCTTAAGAATAAAATTCTTAAAAAATTTTATATCATATTGCTTTCATTACCATATACACATATTTATCCAAACTAAATATAGCTTCATCTGATTAGCCCATATTCTTTTTCCAATATGCATATCTTATCTGTATAAATAGACTGTGTAAAATAGTAGAAGCTATAAACTAAAATAGTCTTCCATGAAATAAACTGTGTCTTACAGCCCATTGCTGCAATCAAATGTTTATATAACTCAGCAATTGCACATACTATTTAGAACTTCCATTTTAATTATCACCTCTAAGTTGCATAAGTACTGTGAGAAATGTAATAACTTGTATGTCAAAAAATATTTTATAGAAAACCTTTATGAAAGCTATTCAATGTAATGAAACTTTTATGAAAATGCTGTACTTTCCTAATAAGCTTGAAAATAAATTATCTGAATCTAGTTTGTGTGTGTGTGTGTGTGTGTGTGTGTGTAAGGAGATGTCATTTCCTAAGTATAAATGTCTACAACTAACCTCTACAGTATTTCTGCTAGATTGTAAAATTCCATTATAGGGATTTATTGCTGCTAAAAAAGTGAGAGCACAACATTTTAATAATGCATACTATGTGATGCAGAAAGTACAGATATGATTTAATTTAGTCTATTCATTAGAAGCCCTGTTAAGTCATAAAAAATCATTGTCTGGGTTCAACATTCAAAAATCAATTATTCTAACCTGTCATATCAAGAGGCTAAAGAAGAAAAATCACAGGATCATATCAACAGATGCAGAAAGAGCATTCAACAAAATCCAACACTTGTTCATGATAAAAATCCTCAGCGAACTAGAAATAAAGGAAAATTTTCTCAACTTAATAAAGCCTACCTACAAAAAAACTAGTTAGCAAAATACTTAATAATAAGAAAATAAAAGCTTTATCTCAAATATCAGGAACAAAACAAAAATGTCCATTCTTACTACTCCTTTTCAACACTGTACTGGAAGTCATAGCTAATTCAATAAGACAAGAAAAGGAAATAAAAGATATGCAGACTGAAAAGGAAGAAATAAACCTGATTTTGTTCATAGATTACAAGAATGTCTAGGTACAAAATCCAAAAGAACTAACAACAACAAAAACAACTCCTGGAATTAATAAGTGCTTATTGCAAGGTTGAGGATACAAGTTGAGCTTACAGAAGTCATTTGCTTTCCTACACACTAACATGAACAAGTGAAATTAAAAATTAATAACACAGTACCATTTACATTAACACATGAAATTGAAATACTCAGGTGTAAATCTAAAAAAAAGAAAATACAAACAAGACCTATATAAGGAAAACTGGATGAATAAACTAAACTGGGTGAAAGAAATAAAAAAAACTAAATAAGTGGTTTTTTTTTTCACACTAGTTCATATTCGTAGATAACAAGACTCAATTTGTCAAGATGTCACTTCTTCCCTATTTCATCTACAGATTCAATATAATCCCAATCAAAGTCTCAGCAAAGCTATTTTGTATATATTGATAAATTGGTTTTAAAGTTTATATGCTGAGGCAAAAGACCCAGAACAGGCAACAAAATATAGGAAAAGAACAAAGTCGAAGGACTGACGCTATACAACTTAGAAAATTATCATACGGTTATAGTAAGCAAGGGGCTTCACTAGTGACTCAGTGGTAAAGAATCTGCCTGCCAATGCAGGAGATGCTGGTTTGATATCTGGATCAGGATGATACTCTGGAAAGGAAATGGCAACCCACTAAAGTATTCTTGCCTGGGAAACCCCATGGACAGAGGAGCCTGGCAGGCTACGGTCCACAGGGTTACAAAAGAGTCAGACATGACCTGGCAAATAAATAACACAGTAATCAAGACAAAGTAATATGAGCAAAAGTATAAAAACAGATTAGTGGAATGAAAAGGAGAATCCATAAATAGATCCACATAAATAAAATCAACTTAACAAAGAGTAAAGGCAATACAATGGAGAAAACATAGTCTTTCCAACAAGTGGTGTTAGAACACGTGAATATGCACATGGCCCAAAATAAATCCGGACACAGACCACACTCTTCATAAAAGTTAACACAAAGAAATAATAAAACTAAATGTAGAATGCAAAACTATAACACTCCAAGGTGATAGGGGAAAATTCAGATGATCTTGGTTATTCTAATGACATTTTAAGATACAACACAAAAGACGGGATTAATGAAAGAAATAATTGATAAGCTCAATTTCATTAAAATGAAAATTTTCTGTTCTATGAAAGATACTGCTATGAGAGTGAGGAGATAATCCACATATTTGGAGAAAATCTTTGCAAAACACTACATAAAATACTGCAATCTAAAATATGCAAAAGAACTCTAAAATTTCAACGTAACAGAATAGACAATTCGATTAAGAAATGGGCCAAAAACCTTAAAAGATAACTCAACAAAGATGACATATTTGGCAAATAAACATATGAAAAGATGTTCAACAATATATGTCACTAGAGAATTTCAAATTAAAATGAGATACCACTACACAGTTATTCAATTCAGTTCTGTTCAGTGGCTCAGTCTTCTCTGACTCTTTGTGACCCTATGGACTGCAGCACACCAGGCCTCCCTGTCCATCAACAACTCCCGGAGTTTACTCAAATTCATGTCCAATATGTCGGTGATGCCATCCAACCATCTCATCCTCTGTCATCCCCTTCTCCTTCTGCCTTCAATCTCTCCCAGCATCAGGGTCTTTTCAAATGAGTCAGTTCTTCACATCAGATGGCAAAAGTATTGAAGTTTCAGCTTCAGCATCAGTACTTCCAATGAATATTCAGGACTGATTTCCTTTAGGATGAACTGGTTGGACCTCCTTGGAGTCCAAGGGACTCTCACAAGTCTTCTCTAACACCACAGTTCAAAAGCAACAATTTGTCAGTGCTCAGCTTTCTTCATAGTCCAACTCTCACATCCATACATGACTACTGGAAAAATATAGCATTGACTAGATGGACCATTGTTGGCAAAGTAATGTCTCTGCTTTTTAATATGTTCTCTAGTTTGGTCATGACTTTTCTTCCAAGGAGTAAGTGTCTTTTAATTTCATGGCTGCAATCACCATCTGCAGCGATTTTGGAGCCCAAAAAATAAACTCTATTACTGTTTTCACTGTTTCCTCATCTATTTGCCATAAAGTGATGGAACCAGAAGCCATGATCTTAGTTTTCTGAATACTGTTTTAAGCCAACTTTTTCACTTTCCTCTTTCACTTTCATCAAGAGGCTCTTTAGTTCTTCTTCACTTTCTGACATAAGGATGGTATCATCTCACTCACCTAGAGCCAGATATCTTGGAATGTGAAGTAAGTGGGTCTTAGCAATCACCACTATGAACAAAGCTAATGGAGATGATGGAATTCCAGTTGAGCTATTTCAAATCCTAAAAGATGATGCTGTGAAAGTGTTGCACTCAATATGCCATAAAATTTAGAAAACTCAGCAGTGGCCACAGGGTCAGTTTTCATTCCAAACCCAAGGAAAGGTAATGCCAAAGAATGCTCAAACTACCGTGCAATTGCACCCATCTCACATGCCAGTAAAGTAATGCTCAAAATTCTCCAGCCAGGCTTCAACAATACATGAACCACGAATTTCCAGATGTTCAAGCTGGATTTAGAAAAGGCAGAGGAACAAGAGATCAAATTGCCAACATCCGTTGGATCATCAAAAAAGCAAAAGAGTTCCAGAAAAACATCTATCTCTGCCTTATTAACTATGCCAAAGCCTTTGACTGTATGTATCACAAGAAATTGTGGAAAATTATGAAAGAGATGGGAATACCAGACCACCTGACTTGCCTCTTGAGAAACCTGTATGCAGGTCAGGAAGCAACAGTTAGAACTGGACATGCAACAACAGACTGGTTCCAAATAGGGAAAGGAGTACATCAAGGCTGTATATTGTCACCCTGCTTATTTAACTTATAATGTAGAGTACATCATGAGAAACCCTGGGCTAGACGAAGCACAAACTGGAATCAAGATTGCCGGGAGAAATTTCAATAACCTCATATATGCAGATGACACCATCCTTATAGCAGAAAGTGAAGAACTAAAGAGCCTCTTGATGAAATTGAAAGAGGAGAGTGAAAAAGTTGGCTTAAAGCTCAACATTCAGAAAACGAAGATCATGGCATCTGGTCCCATCATTTCATGGCAAATAGATTGGGAAACAGTGACAGACTTTATTTTGGGGGGCTCCCAAAACATTAAAAGACACTCCTTGGAAGAAAAGTTATGACCAACCTAGACAGCATATTAAAAAGCAAAGACATTACTTTACCAACAAAGATCTATCTAGTCAAAGCCATGGTTTTCCCAGTAGTCAGTGTTGATGTGATAGTTGGAGTATAAAGAAAGCTGAGTGCTAAAGAATTGGTGTCTTTGAACTGTGGTGTTGGGGAAGACTCTTGAGAGTTCCTTGGACTGCAAGGAGATCCAACCAGTTCATCCTAAAGGAAATCACTCCTGAATATTCATTGGAAGTACTGATGCTGAAGCTGAAACTTCAATACTTTTGCCACCTGATGCGAAGAACTGACTCATTTGAAGAGACCCTGATGCTGGGAAAGATTTGAAAGCAAAAGGAGAAGAGGACCACAGAAGCTGAGATGGTTGGATAGCATCACCGACTCAATGCACATGAGTTTGAGTAAACTCCGGGAGTTGTTGATGGACAGGGAGGCCTGGCGTGCTGCAGTCCATGGGGCCGCAAAGAGTCAGACATGACTGAGCAACTGAACTGAGCATGGCCCTGCCCATTAGAACAAGACCGTTTCCCCCTCAGTCAGTCTCTCCCATCAGGAGGCTTCCGCCTCTTATCCGAGGGTAGACAGACTGAAAAGAACAATACAATTATTAGGATCACAAAAATTCAAAACTCTGACCATTCCAAATACTGGCAAGAATGTGAAGAATGGCAAGACTCATTAGTTGTTGGTGATAATGAGAAGTGGTAAAGTTAATTTGAAAGACAGTTTGGTGGTTTCCTACAAAATTAAATATATTTCTCACCACATGATCCAACAACTGTGCTCCTTGTTATTTACCTGAATAAGTTAAAAACCTATGTCTAAACAAAAACTCACATGTGGATTTTTGTAGCAGCTTTATTCACAATCACCAAAACTTGAACACAACCAAGATGTCCGTTAATAAGTTAACATATAAATACGTTGTCGTACATCCAGACAATGGAATCCTATTCAGCAATAAAAATAAGTGAGCCATCAAGCCACGAAAACACATGGGGACACCTTTAAATGCATTTTATTAAGTAAAAGAAGTCAGTCTGAAAAGACTTGTATGATTTCAGCTATAACCATCTGGAAAAGGCAAAACTGGAGAGCAAGAGATCTGTGGTTGCCAAGGGTTAGGAAGGAGTGTGGTGTGAAAAGGCAGAGCACAGGGGATTTTTATGGCAGTGAAAATACTTTGAATTATTCTATAATGTTGGTTACAAGTCATTATACATTTGTCCAAACCCACAGAATGTACACCACCAAGAGAGAACCTTAACGTAACCTGAGGACTCTCAGTAAAAATGATACACAACAAATAAGCTAGTCTGGTTTGGGATGCTGATAGTGGAAGAAGCTATGAATTTGTGGAGGCTGAGAGTATACGGGGACTCTGTACTTCTGCTAAATTTTCCTATGAACCTGAAACAGCTTTAAAAAATAAAGCCTATTCAAATAAATCAAGAATCTTTAAAGTAACACTTAATGGGCATTTGTATTTAGCATTTTCCCAAACACAGTTGTAACACCATGCTCCAGGAAAGTTAAAAATAGCTTATGGCCTAGACTTGGAGCCCTGCAAAGGCCTAAATTCCCATATGGATACAGTTCATGGTCATATGATTTAGGAGCTTAGTAGCCAAAGATGATGTTAAAATCAGCAGGATTACCTTAAATCACTGTTCTCTACCATCTGCTACCCAATGAAAAGGTAATCATCGGTTTTACTATGAGTTACGTTAAGTAATGATCTCTGATCTCTCTCAAATTCTTCACATAAGTAATATTTATTGGTTTTTCTGAAAATCTAAGTAGATAAAATAAAATCCTAAATAGATAAAAGCAGATTAGAAATCATCTAATTCCCATATTTTAGTTTTGGTAAATGAGACCTAAGAAAGGAAGTGATATGTTCAAAGTCACACAGTGATTTAAGGCAGAAATGAAAACAAAATCTGATTCCCAGGCCAGGATACTTTGCTATGACTGTCTTTAAAATAATCTCAGCATCTGGAAATTAAAACCAGATATTAGTACACAGTATTCTAATCTATAGATCCCCAGGGTACAACTAGTAATAACAATGTAGCTATATAAAGAGATGATTTGTATTGGTTTGGTTTTATCACTTATTAAAACTTTACAACTCAAATATTTTAGGAAAAGAAATAGTGCAAGGGAGAACAAAGCAAGCATGTCAATCAGACTTCTGTTCCTAAGAGCCCAACCATGTAAACTTTTAAATGATAGCTCAGGTATAACTTACAGAGTAGTTTTATATTGGCTGTTTTTTTTCTCTGAATACAAATACCATTATCTATTAACTAAAAAGAATATTTGATAGAAAATTACATATTTTCAACCAATGTTCTGAGTATCAAATTTGCTGGGTTTAAAATGAACAGAAAAATAGGCAAAACTTTATGTAACCTGTAATACCTATTTGATTTTATTAAATTACTAATATTCACTGTTAATAATATTAAGCAAAAATGAAAAAAGTTACCTTTTGAGTTATCTTTACAAAGAAAAGAGTTGTTACTCAGATGAAGGTGGAAGAGGTCAGATTTTCTCTTGGTAAATACATGATGTTGATGGATGTCATTTTCATACAGAAAAGCATTCTGATAATCACGAAATGTGTGACTTTCATGTTTAGGGACAAATAAGAAAACATAGTTGAAAGAAATTATACATAAAAATGCTAAAATACTCAGCTTATTGAAATAATTACAGTAATTTACTTACTATTATAAATTAATAAATTAAATTATAAATAAAGTTTAAAACTCAGCTTACTAAACTAAATGTAGTTTCCTTAAGGAAACAGGGTTATTCACATTAATTTAATACTTGTTTCAACATACTGTAGACGCATTCTAAAATAGCAAGTACTTTTTAACAGTATTATGAATTTAAAAGAAATAGGCAACTGGAACAAACCTGATTTAACTGCAAATTTTTCATTGAAAGTTTCTTTTTTAAAAAATAGTCTAAAGTAAGTTTAATTTCTCGTGGTCTTTCTTCTAAAAATGAAGAGATATCTTTCAATCTCATCAAGCTAATGAAAACAAGATTTTTATTGCTTAAATAAACTTTTTATTTGTTCATCATGACTATATGGGTTCAAAAGCTTTATGTGGTATTTATATCTCACTTTAATGATGATTACCATTACAAGCATAGTTAAAACTGAATAACACTTTCTATGAGTTCAATTTAATAATACTTGATATTATGTAAGCTCTACGTAGTGGTGAGTGGGTTAGTCACTAATTTGTGTCTGACTCTTTGTGACCCCATGGAATGTAACTGCCAGGCTCCTCTGTGCATTGGATTTTCCAGGTGAGAATATTGGAGTGGGTTGCCATTTCCTTCATGAGGGGATCTACCCTACCCAGAGAGGGAAGCTGAATTTCCTATTTTGCAGGTAATCTCCTGCATTGCAGTCTGATTCATTACTGCTGAGCCCACCAGGGAAGCTGCACGCTCTACATAGTACCACCATAAAAACTCATGGATTATGCTTGACCAAAAAGGTTCTTTTGTGTCACATATGATCTTTTATGACTTTTCTAGAAAAGAAGCTCTATGGGCACCTCCAAACCCAATATGCAAAACTATTGCCAAACCATAATCAGTAACTCTCTCTGCCTGTCTAACACGGAGGTCAAGGGAAAGGCTTGTGATAAAATATATAAAAGAATCAAATTAGAGAGTAGAAATGCTGTACTTCCTTAGGTTTATAGTAGTGCGTATAAGTATAAACCTCTTACCTACTGACCAGAATCTGGTTGTCTCCTGCCAAAAGCACATTTGCTGCTAGATATCTGGGTCTATGTGTCCAAAGTGAAAGTGAAAGTTGCTCAGTCCTGTTCAACTCTTTGCGACCCCATGGACTGTAGCCTGCCAGGCTCCTCTGTCCATGAAATTCTCCAGGCCAGAACACTTTCAGGTCCAAGGGCATCACTTAGGCCCACTGCTGTTCCAAAATACTGACAGGGGCCTAAGGTGATCTGAACATATAAACAAAGAATCGGTGTAGGGGCTACCTAATAGAAGCTTCATTCTGCTGTTTACCCAACTTAACACTTTGCAGTCAAAACACCTGAAATCCTAGCCGAAGTTTCAACAGCAGAGAGGACTTGGAATAATTTATATATTACTAGTAGATACACAAGATGTTATTTTTCTTAGATACAGCAAGATGTTATTTTTCATTCAGAAATGACAAAATTTTTTAAAAAGTTAAAACCTGAATCATTATAATTCATTAAATTATATTCATTTACTACTTAGGTAGTAAAATCTACCTAAGAAGTAATCTATAGTTTGGAGGCTTTTTTTTTTTTTCTGGTCTCTCAACCTAATTATTAGTATACATTTTTATTTAGGGTTCATAGCAACCTGAAGTAAGTAAAATCCAAAGAGTATCTTTGCAGAAAGTAAGAAAGTTTATATGAAATATATAAGACTTGGTCAGTCACTTCAAATAATGACAATTCCTAAATAAGGCATCTATTAAATAATCCAGATGTTAGGTAAAGCATAAACATATAATATACATAATTTGCTAATTATTGAATGCTGATAAATATTGATAATATTGTGTGCTATGCTCAGTCACATCTGACTCTCTGCAACCCCATGAACTACAGCCCTCAGGCTCTTCTGTCCATGGAATTTCCCAAGCAACAATAGTGAAGTGGGTTGCCGTTTCCTTCTCCAGGAGATCTTCTCGACCCAGGGCTTGAACCTGTGTCTCCTGAATCTCCTGCACTGCAGGCAGATTCTTTACCACTGAGCCACCAGGGAAACCCAATAATCCTGTACCCAAATTTAAAGATGCTTAAGTAAAATATATTCTAACATTAAATTCACATGCTTTTTATGTTGTGCACTTCTCAAAAGATAGGAAATTTTTTGTGAGTGTTTAAAAAGCATCAAAAGTGAATTAGAAAGATCTTACCTTTGTTGACTGTCTGCCTCTGCTAACTCAACTTTATAAGGCACGGCATTTCCTGATTCTTCAACTTCCACTTCATAAGTCTTGTTAAACGGATGTTGTATAATATTAGTATGTTCAGGTAATTTATGATACATTAACCAGCTAACTTATTCACAGCGTTTAGAGAATTTTTCTTCTCACAAAAAAATGTCATAAACTCACTGACTATATGCCATAGAACATGAATTCCAGAGAACTAAACAAATTCAGCAGATAATTGTTGAGGGCTTTTGCTGTTTAGTTCATCTTATCACTACTATCACACCCAGAGCCAAACATAACCACTTAGATTTTATTTTGTAACTACAAAGTGCCAAGTGAAGTGCAAGTGTTAGTCACTCCGTTGTGTCCGACTCTTTGCAACCTCATGGAGTTCAGGCTCCTCTGTCCATGGGATTTCCCAGGCAAGAATACTGGAGTGGGTTGCCATTTCCTTCTCCAGGGGATCTTTCCAACCAGGGATCAAACACAGGTCTCCTGTATTGCAGGCAGATTCTTTACCACTGAGCCACCAGGGAAGCCCTCAGTGCCAAGTGGATGTTTTTAGTTTTCTGACCAGCATGTCATAAGCTTACTCTATGCTGCAACAATTTAATGAAGAGCAGCCACAAATACACATGCATGTGTGTGTTAATTTTTTCAGAATCTTCAATTTATCCAAAGCAGAAATAAATATGTCAGTAGGCATACACACACACACACACACACACACACACACACACTGCAGAAGCTATTAACCTAAAAAAGAAAGTAGTATGTCAAAAAGTACTTCCTCTATTGTATTCCTTCACTATGACAACCATAGAAAGAGCAATATTGAGGACAGTGCGTATATTCAGTTAGTAGAGGATAAGAAAGTCAGAAATGCATTCATCCTGGAGCTGTAGCTCTGACTTACTCTAGCTCCAGCTGATTTTACTTGGTGTTTTCCAGAGGCTTATATTCAAGTTATTATTATACTAAATCCATTAAATCTTAAAACTATTTTTCCTTTAAATAAGAAGCATTAAATGATATTCAATAAGCTAAATGCATAAAAATTTTATTAAATAAAGATCATATAATGAGAATAATCTTTGTTTAAAAGCATGATAACGTAGAAAACTAAATACTGGGTTGGTAAAAAAGTTCATCTGGGAATGAACCTTTTGGCCACTCAATAAAATAAACACTAAACACCATCTCTACAAGTCAAAAGACTGAAATATCTTTTCATCCCCCATACTATGACACAATATAAATTTAGCTCACAAATTTGCCGTCTACATTAAAATAAAAGAGCAATATTGAGGACAGTGCGTATATTCAGTTAGTAGAGGATAAGAAAGTCAGAAATGCATTCATCCTGGAGCTGTAGCTCTGACTTACTCTAGCTCCAGCTGATTTTACTTGGTGTTTTCCAGAGGCTTATATTCAAGTTATTATTATACTAAATCCATTAAATCTTAAAACTATTTTTCCTTTAAATAAGAAGCATTAAATGATATTCAATAAGCTAAATGCATAAAAATTTTATTAAATAAAGATCATATAATGAGAATAATCTTTGTTTAAAAGCATGATAACGTAGAAAACTAAATACTGGGTTGGTAAAAAAGTTCATCTGGGAATGAACCTTTTGGCCACTCAATAAAATAAACACTAAACACCATCTCTACAAGTCAAAAGACTGAAACTTCTTTTCATCCCCCATACTATGACACAATATAAATTTAGCTCACAAATTTGCCGTCTACATTAAAATAATAGTCTGTTGTATTCCTACCAGCATATTTAAATTAAAATACTTGTAAATTTATACTATTAAACTATGCTTAATTATGATAGAATTATCTTGCTGAAAACACTATGTAGTTGTAAGTACATATTATTTATGTGTTATGAATTTCCTCTCTGTTAAGTAATATGAGTGGTCATTCTGCACTTACATCATCCAGTTCAACTATTTTTAGAGATGGTTCAGGTCTCTCTATGTTTAATTCTTCTATTGGCAGAAAAAGAGCTGGGGGTTGTATCTTGATATCCTCAACTAGAAAATAAGATTAAAAATAATATCATCCAGAGTATACCTTACCTGATAATTCATCTTCAAATAACATAGGCAACAATGGAAGAATGTTCTTCTGTGCAGCCACTCAAAGGTATAAATACTCTCAATTTTCCCAGCTCAAGTAAATTATTTAACATTCAATTTTTTAATGAAGCTATTTAAAATAAAACAAGCTACATCTAGAGAATAGGAAGGAGAGTGTGTGTATTCTGATCTAGAAATAGTGTACAGGGTCTTAAGAATAATACAGTAAAGGAAACCAAAAGCAGATGCTGATTAATGCTCAGTGTATATAAGTTGAAATAGTAAATTCAAAAATATCTAATCAAGGCTGAACTAACCATCACTATCTTCATCATTTTCGTTCTGAGAACACTGTGCCTCACTAGTGGTTTTACACTGAGGTATGAAGGTGTCCGGTAGCATGTTTTGAAGTTGCTCCAGTGGAGTTCTACAAAATAAGAAGCAATTAAAAGACTAAAGTACATTATCTAAAATTTCTTTGGATGAGATCTTAATTCATTTCACAAATGAGTCTACAAAATTAATAAGGAAAATCATAGCTATACCTCTAATTTACAGAAGAAATGTACAACTGCATAACATAATCTTAATCTACTAAAACAATTTTGTAAATCAAATTAACAACACACAAGACTTTTAATTGCATATCCTACTGTTTTTCTGTTTAGGATGAAAATCAAAGTTATGATAGAATTCAGTGTTCTTGCAAAAAACACATGGAGTCCATGAAACATCACGCTGTTTAAAAAGCTAATTTACAAAGGTGTGCTGCATCTCACAGCCTTGGAAATATGTCAAAAAGTTCTAAGGGAAATGAAGATATTTTTCTAAACTTCCACCAAGCCAACAGGGTGATAAAACAGATTTCTACTATATGAACATGAGGTGCTGTGGCTGAAACATCTTTCACCTAATAAACAATGAGGTCTAATGTGGCCTGTCTCACATACAAGGCAATGAAGCATGGGAATCTTTAGAGGTCTTGTGCATTTGACCCCAAAGGATATTCCAGAGCAGTGGGGAAGGGAGTCATGTTTTAACTAAGAAAGTAAGTAGCTGCACATCCCTTCTAGATTATATATGCTTGTGGAATTCCACATATAAAAGTCAGGGCTTTCTTAATAATATACACAGGTAACATCAATATTACAAAAAAAAATGTTCCAAGCTATGTTCTAAACCATTGGGGTACTGAATCTTAATAGAATATTAAATAGGCATTAGTATTATCTTAATTTGGTGAGAAAACTGAAGCACAAAGAAGTTAACCAACTTGTTCAAAGTCATTCAGTGGGTAAATGCAGCAAAGAGAATTTCAATCCAAGCAGTCTGCCTCCCCAAGCCCATGTTCATCATCATTTTGCTATATTGTCTCTCCCACAATTTGCAAAGATACCAAAAATTTAATGATCTCCTGGCAAATTGTGACTGAATTTTCCCAATATATGCAGTGTATATGTCAGTACACTCCAAAATATTTATGTATTTATCCAGCTTTGAAGAGCATGTCATGTTACATACACAATTTAATTAAGTGATGGAAAATATTAGAGAGTAAAGGTCAAAGACAAAGTGGCATCTGGCCACTGGAACCTCTTTCCAGTTTGACGTGAAAATACTTTATAAAAATTCAATTATTTATACACATACATGTACTAATATCTATCTACTTCTTCCTGAAGTGAAAATATCTAATTTTAGGGGCAAAACTCTGAACCAAAGCCTTGTAGAGTCCAGATAATAGAGTGTTGCAGCTGAAGGGGCCCCTTAGGTCTATTTCAAACTTAGTATTTTGCAGGTGAGAAAATGTGGACCAAGAGAATTAAAGTGATTTGCCTATGAGCAAACAACTTGGTAGTGAACAAACTAAGTCTGCATTCTGGATATTAAGACACTAGTACCACTGCTTTGTTAAAGGATGATGCCACATAAATAAAAGATGGCATATGCTTTAGAATAGGATTACCTCACCAGATTTTCCTTTTTTAAAGTTTAAACAAATATATACCCAGCACTGACCAGTTCACTGGGGGAACTAAACTGACCAAATCATTCTTGAAATGAGTGTTCTAAATTTATTCTGTGAATCAGTACAGGCCTGTTAGCCTCAGAATCACCAGAGAAAATCTTTTTTTAAATGCAAAGCCTCTATTTGCAATTTTTTAAGGAATCTCCACACTGTTCTCCCTAGTGGCTGTACTAATTTGCATTCCCACCAACAGTGTAAGAGGGTTCCCTTTTCTCCACACCCTCTCCAGCATTTATTGCTTGTTGACTTTTGCATCGCAGCCATTCTGACTGGTGTGAAATGGTACCTCATTGTGGTTTTGATTTGCATTTCTCTGATAATGAGTGATGTTGAGCATCTTATCATGTGTTTGTTAGCCATTCGCATGTCTTCTTTCGAGAAGTGTCTATTTAGTTCTTTGGCCCATTTTTTGATTGGGTCATTTATTTTTCTGGAGTTGAGCTGCATAAGCTGCTTATATATTTTTGAGATTAGTTGTTTGTCAGTTGTTTCATTTGCTATTATTTTCTCCCATTCAGAAGGCTGTCTTTTCACCTTGCTTATAGTTTCCTTTGTTGTGCAGAAGCTTTTAATTTTAATTAGATCCCATTTGTTTATTTTTGCTTT
>SJXQ01010247.1:30812-56921 GCA_006408695.1 Aepyceros melampus | reverse complement strand
CACTGTTGGTGGGAATGCAAATTAGTACAGCCACTATGGAGAACAGTGTGGAGATTCCTTTAAAAATTGCAAATAGAACTGCCTTATGATCCAGCGATCCCACTGCTGGGCATACACACCGAGGAAACCAGAATTGAAAGAGACACGTGTACCCCAATGTTCATTGCGGCACTGTTTATAATAGCCAGGACATGGAAGCAACCTAGATGTCCATCAGCAGATGAATGGATAAGAAAGCTGTGGTACATATACACAATGGAGTATTACTCAGCTATTAAAAAGAATACATTTGAATCAGTACTAATGAGGTGGATGACACTGGAGCCGATTATACAGAGTGAAGTAAGCCAGAAGGAAAAACACCAATACAGTATACTTACACATATATATGGAATTTAGAAAGATGGTAACGATAACCCTGTATATGAGACAGCAAAAGAGACACAGATGTATGGAACAGCCTTTTGGACTCTGTGGGAGAAGGAGAGGGTGGGATGAGTTGGCAGAGTGGCAGTGTAACATGTATGATATCATAAGTGAAACGAATTGCCAGTCTAGGTTCAATGCAGGATGCAGGATGCTTGGGACTGATGCACGGGTATAATCCAGAGACAAGGTGTGGGGCGGGAAGGGGGAGGTGGGGGTCGGGATTGGGAGTTCATGTACACTTGTGGCTGATTCATGTCAATGTATAGCAAAACGAATACAGTATTGTAAAGCAAAACAAACTAAAAAATAAAAATTAATTTTAAAAAATTCTCTAAGACTTTCACACTATAAAACAAAGCAATTCTATGATCATAAAAAGCTTTAAACATCTGAATTGGGTCTGGGAAAGAGTACTGTGTAATATCTTTTCAGACTTGTAAAGCACAGAGAAATGGATAGTATTTGACATATGGAGTTGTTCATTTTGCAGAACACTTGCTATCAGATGTTCTTAAATAACAGGATGAGGAACACATGCTTAATTAGCTCAATTGTCTGTGGATAACTGTGGTGATGCTCAACTTTCCCTTCAGTTTTAAGTTTATGATGCCTTGGAAATTCTCTCTGAAATTTGCTCTAGCATATAATGCTTGTACATTGTGCTTTAATAAAATTATCCAGCCCTAATGAAATCCTGCTGTAGTCCATCAAAATATTTTTACTCAGCAATAATATTATCACATAAAGCTACACCCATACCTTGAACTTATAGTTTTATGGGCTATGTTTTGATGATATAATATTCTACAAATTTTATTCAATTGTGAACACATTTTCCCATTACCTTTTATTTTTAAAAATCACAACCTTTGCCTTTAATATTAGATCTATTAATAGTAATATCTCTTTTGGTCATCTAGTCATTGAATGGCTGTTTTAGGTGTCATGAAATCAAATGCTTGTGATATCAATAGTAGGAAGAAGAAATAATTATGGAGAATTGGAACTGTTCCAGTGTAGCAGCAGGGGTCTCGTGTGTGCGTATGTATCAGTTCCCTATTGCTGCTGTAACAAATTGCCACAAACTTGGTGAGTTGAACACAAATTTATTTTCTTACAGTTCTAGACATGAGAAGTCTGAAATGGGTCTCACTGAGCTAAAGTCAAGGTATTGGCAGTGATATGGAGGCTCTAGAGGAAAGTGTTTTTCCTTGCCTTTTCTATCTTACGTACGTTGCCTGCATTTCTTGGCTCCTGGCTGTCTTCCATCCTCAAGTCACCAGTGGCCAGTCTAGCCTTTCTCACCCTATACCACTCTGACCCTGATTCTTTTTCTTTCTTTTCTGGTATGCTTATTTTGGGTCCACCTGGATAATCCAAGATAATCTACTTTAACATCCATTTATTAGCAACCTTAATTCCATATGGAACCTTGATTCCTGCTTTTTGTATAATATATTCACAGGTACTGGAGATCAGGGCATGGATATTTGTGGGTTTGGGGCTTCCCTGGTGGCTACTGGTGAAGAATCTGTCACGGCAGAAGACTGGGCTTGTAAAATCCCCTGGAGAAGATAATGGCAACCCATTCCAGTATTCTTGCCTGGGAAAATCCCACAGACAGAGAAGCCTGGTGGGCTATAGTCCATGGGGTCACAAAAGAGTCAGACATTACTGAGTGACTAAACAATAGAAAATTGGTAAGGTGGCAATTATTCAGTCCAACGTGGAATGTATTTCCGTTTTAAAATAAGCCTCAAAGTGATGTTTCAGGTAAAATATATTGATATTTAAATATTTGAAACTAATTATAGCTTTTAAAAACTATACCATATATGGGATCTCAGTAGGACCATTTAAGTCTACAGGCTGTCTATTTACAACCACTTGCCTATCTCATGTCTGACTCTATGCAAAGCATCATGCCTTTTTTACTTACGGTTTTTCAGTCTAACTGAGGAAGAAGATGGCTCAGCAGCTAAAGAATCCACCTGCAGTTCAGGGGACATGGGAGATGCAGGTTTGATCCCTGGGTTGGGAAGATCCCCTGGAGAAGGAAATTTAAACCACTACAGCATTGTTGCCTGGAAAATCCCATGAACAGAGGAATCTGGCAGGCTACAGTTCATGGGGTCGCAAGAGTTGAATACAGCTTAGCAAGTAAGCGCAAAAACATTTAAGCATGTCTGCACAACAGTATGTGAACAACACGATATGAGGAACATTATATAGGGAGGTGCTTAGGGGATGATCACGGTAGGGTAAAATAAGGTAGTTCTTGGAAAAAAAATAAGGTCTGTATTGATGAAGGAAATTTAAAAGATGTTATGATTAGACAGAGTTAGCCTCTAAGCAGCAGGCATAGGAAAGAACAGGGTGTGTATTGATAGACCCACTTGGGAGCTGATCTTGCTGGGGTAGGAGGGATCACTTTGGGGCAGATCAAATGATGTAATGACACAGGTAATACACAGCTTTAAGGCTTTCTTTAGAGTTTGCTTTATTTTTTTATACATTAAGTTATTTTGGATTCTTGGGCCAAAGAAACAGGTAGATATTGGCTAAGAGAGTTATTTTGAGAGTTATCATAACAGAGATGAAAGCATAAAGACCAGAAAGATGACTCTTTCACTTATCCAGGTGTGCAATAATGAGAAATCTATACTGAGGTGCTTGATGTGGATTGAAAAACATCTAAAAGCCATTTCAGAGAAAGGATCAGCAGGGTTAGTGAATGACTGGCTTGGAGGAACTAATTAGACCCCTAATGATAAGATTTCAAGCCCAAGGACCAGGAGGATGATGGAATCATGGGCTGAGATACATAGATTTAGGTAATTAAAAACATTGGATTAGATGGCTTTTTTCCCCCAAGGGAAAAGAACATGGGGCCAAGGACCAGGCTTTAAGTCATGCCTATATTAGAGCAATAGGAAAAAGAGAAGGGAGTAGAGGAGGGAGGGAAAGCAGAACCATCATAATATAGTGCCTGGACAATCAGGGAGTGGGGTAGTTTTAGGATAAGAAAAAAAGTATTCTGTGTTAACAAGTACAGTTTTGTTTTGTTTTTCCAGCATGAGAATTGTTTGATAGAGAAGGTGAGGGCAAGATAAAGAAAACTTGTTCAAAAGAGTCAGCAATGGAATTTGAGGTAGAGATGGAATGTTCATTAACAGTGAGAAGAGAAGTTCCTAGATTTGTTCATCTTGAAATGGTTATAAGATAGAAAAAGGCCATGGAAGAACAGAGAGTGACGTTACTGACGAGGTAGATGTAATAGGCACCTTTGAAGTATGTGCCAATTGACAGCATCTTTCGACGTGCTCGTCTGCCTTTAGGGTGAGCCCAGTACACCCCGTCTGGTCTGTGACCTCACCCTATTGGCTGAAATATATTTTCAGAGAGAAGGAATGGGCACTTGACTCAACCTAGGTCAATCAAAATCTCTTTTTCTCAAAATTCCTCAGGGAGCCGGAGAAATGTGTCATTTATTTCTGTGGATGATCAGAAATGTGGACACTTAAACATAGGTTCTGAATGTATTATTTATTTACCTATGTATATGTACATCACAGCAGTGAGAATCAGTCCGGTGATGAGAGAGAGAGAAAGAGAGGTGGGGAGCAGAGAGTCAGGGAGAAAAATGCTAACACTATGTTCCTGTTGGCTTTCTTTTCTCTACTTTGAACATCTGAAGTTTCCCCTCTTCCTCTGGTTTTCTGTGTTTAATTGTTACCTTTCCCACACATTCTCTTCTTTGCTTACAATCAGTTCAGATCAGTCTCTCAGTCGTCTCCGACTCTTTGCGACCCATGGACTGCAGCATGCCAGGACTCCCTGTCTATCACCAACTCCCAGCGTTTACTCAAACTCATGTCCCTTGAGTCCGTGATGCCATCTAACCATCAACTTCTGTCATCCCCTTCTCCTCCTGCCTTCAATCTTTCACAGCATCAGGGTCTTTTTCAATGAGTCAGTTCTTCGAATCAGGTGGCCAAAGTATTGGAGTTTCAGCTTCAGCATCAGTCTTCCAATGAATATTCAAGACTGATTTCCTTTAGGATGGATTGGTTGGATCTCCTTGGAGTCCAAGGGACTCTCGAGTTGTCTCCAACACATTTCAAAAGCATTAGTTCTTCAGTGCTCAACTTTCTTTATAGTCCAACTCTCACATCCATGCACAACTACTGGAAAAACCATAGCTTTGACAAGACAAACCTTTGTTAGCAAAGTAATGTCTCTGCTTTTTAATATGCTGTCTTGGTTGGTCATAACTTTTCTTCCAAGGAGCAAGCATCTTTTAAATTCATGGCTGCAGTCACCATTTTTAGTGATTTAGAGCCCCTCCAAAATAAAATCTATCACTGTTTCCCCAACTATTTGCCATGAAGTGATAGGACCAGATGCCATGATCTTATTTTTCTGAATGTTGAGCTTTAAGCCAACTTTTTCACTCTCCTCTTTCACTTTCATCAAAAGGCTCTTTAGTTCTTCTTCACTTTCTGCCATAAGGATGGTGTCATCTGCATATCTGAGATTACTGAAATTTCTCCCAGCAATCTTGATTCCAGCTTGTGCTTCATCCAGCTCAGCATTTCTTATGATGTACTCTAAACATATGTTAAATAAGCAGTGTGACAATATGTAGCCTTGATGTACTCCTTTCCCTATTTGGAAACAGTCTGTTTTTCCATGTCCAGTTCTAACTGTTGCTTTCTGAGCTGCATACAGGTTTCTCAAGAGGCAGGTAAGGTGGTCTGGTATTCCCATCTCTTTCAGAATTTTCCACAGTTTGTTGTGACCCACACAGACAAAGGCTTTGGCCTAGTCGAAAAGCAGAAGTAGGTGTTTTTCTGGAACTCTCTTCCTTTCTCAATGATCCAGCAGATTTTGGCAATTTGATCTCTGGTTCCTCTGCCTTTTCTAAATCCAGCTTGAACACCTGGAAGTTCATGATTCACATACTGTTGAAGCCTGGCTTGGAGAATTTTGAGCATTACTTTACTAGTGTGTGCTGCTGCTGCTAAGTTGCTTCAGTCGTGTCCAACTGTGTGCGACCCCATAGACGGCAGCCCACCAGGCTCCCCCATCCCTGGGATTCTCCAGGCAAGAACACTGGAGTGCGTTGCCATTTCCTTCTCCAATGCATGAAAGTGAAAAATGGAAGTGAAGTCGCTCAGTCATGTCCGACTCTTAGCGACCCCATGGACTGCAGCCTCCCAGGCTCCTCCGTCCATGGGATTTTCCAGGCAAGAGAACTGGAGTGAGGTGTCATTGCCTTCTCCATACTAGCGTGTGAGATGAGTGTAAATATGTGGTAGTTTGAGCAATCTTTGGCATTATCTTTCTTTGGGATTGGAAGAAAACTGACATTTTCCAATCCTGTGGCCACTGCTGAGTTTTCCAAATTTGCTGGTATACTGGGTGCACCACTTTCACAGCATCATCTTTTAGAATTTGAAATAGCTCAACTGCAATTCCATCACCTCCATGAGCTTTGTTGGTAGTTATGTTTCCTAAGGCCCACTTGACTTCACATTCCAGGATGTCTGGCTCTAGGTGAGTGATCACACCATTGTGATTATCTGGGTCATGAAGATCTTTTCTGTATAGATCTTCTGTGTATTCTTGCCACCACTACTTAATATCTGCTGCTTCTGTTATGTCCATACCATTTCTGTTCTTTATTGTGCCCCTCTTTGCATGAAATGTTCCCTTGGTATCTCTAATTTTCTGGAAGAGATCTCTAGTCTTTCCCATTCTATTGTTTTCCTCTATTGCTTTGCACTGATCTCTGAGGAAGGCTTTCTTATCTCTCCTTGCCATTCTTTGGAACTCTGCATTCAACTGTGTATATCTTTCCTTTTCTTCTTTGCCTTTCACTTCTCTTATTTTCTCAGCTCTTTGCAAGGTGCCCTCAGACAACCATTTTGCCTTTTTGCATTTGTTTTTCTTGGGGACGGTCTTTTTCCCTGCCTCCTGTACAATGTCACGAACCTCCATCCATAGTTCATCAGGCACTCTACCTATCAGATCTAATCCCTTGAATCTGTTTCTCACTTCCACTGTATAATCGTAAGGGATTTGATTTAGGTCATACCTGAATGGTCCAGTGGTTTTCCCTATTGTCTTCAATTTAAGTCTGAATTTGGCAATAAAGAGTTCATATCTGAGCCACAGTCAGCTCCCGGTCTTGTTTTTGCTGCCTATATAGAGTTTCTCCATCTTTGGCTGCAAAGAATATAATCAATATGATTTCAGTATTGACCATCTGATGATGTCCATGTGTAGATTCTTCACTTGTGTTGTTGGAAGAGGGTGTTATTATGACCAGTGTATTCTCTTGGCAAAACTTTATTAGCCTTTGCCCTGCTTTATTCTGTTCCAAGGCCAAATTTGCCTGTTACTCCAGGTATTTCTGGACTTCCTGCTTTTGCCTTCCAGTCCCCTAAATTGAAAAGGACATCTTTTGGGGGTGTTAGTTCTAGAAGCTCTTGTAGATCTTTATAGAACCATTCAACTTCAGCTTCTTCAGCATTACTGGTTGGGGCATAGACTTGGATGCCCCCAGTGTTAGAATAGGCTTAGAATAGGTTGAGGGAATTCTAATACTTTAAGGCAAAAGAGCCATTAGTAAGACACTGGCTTAGATGGTGAGGAATAAGACACTAGGAAAGGTTAAATCCAGAACACTGACATTTTGAGAATAGTTCTTCCTCGAGTAATAGGGAAGTGGAGAGTTGGTACGAGGAAAGATCTGGGAAACCAAAAAAACCACACATGGTACTTTGGGAGCTTGCATTCTTTACCCTGCAATTAGTTCAAGCCTGGCTTTAAAATTACTGCTGAGACGTCTTCTTTAAGTCACTATCGTAGTTAAGGTGCCCTTTCTACATGTTATCACCCACAAGAATGTCCCCATCACAGCATTTCTTATACTGTATTTAAGCTGCATCTAGTCCCATCATTTCATGGCAAGTAGAAGGGGAAATGTGGGAGCAGTGACATATTTCCTCTTCTTGGGCTCTTAAATCACTATGGATGATAATGATTGCAGCCATGAAATTAGAAGACAATTGCTTATTGGCAGGAAAGCTATGACAAACTTCGACTGTATGTTAAAAAGCAAAGATACCACTTTGCTGACAAGGATCTGTAGAGTCAAGGCGATTGTCTCTCCAGTAGTCATGTATGGATGTGCAAACTGGACAGTAAAGAAGGCAGAGTGCCAAAGAATTGATGCTTTTGAACTGTGGTGCTGGAGAAGATTCTTGAAAGTGCCTTGGACAGCAAAAAGATCAAACTAGTCAGTCTTAAAGGAAATCGACCCTGAATACTCTTGGAAGGACTGATGCTGAAGCTGAAGCTCCAGTCCTTCAACCATGTGATGCAAAGAGCCGACTCATGGAAAACCCCAACTCATTGGAAAACAGACTGATGCTGGGAAAGTTTGAAGACAGAAGAAGAGGGTGACAGAGGATGAGATGGTTGAACAGTATCACCAATTCAATGGACATTAACTTGGGCAAACTCTGGGAGATGGTGAGGGACAGGGAAGCTTGTGTGCTGCAGTCCATGGGGTCGCGAAGAGTCAGACACAAGCTGGTCAGTGAACAACAATAGTTGTGGGTGCACTTGTCTATACCAACCTCCAGACTTTAAGCTTCATGAAGTCAGGGACCATATACATTTGTTAAGAATATTTCATATCATCCCAGTAGAGACCAATACTTTTCCATTTTGCACAATTGAAACAGCTCTTCCCTAAAATGTTTAGAATAGAAATTTAGAGTAGAATCATGCACTATCACGGGAACATGCTTGAAGATGGTAAATATGTTAATTTGTTATTACAATTATGAAGTATTTAAACTAATTCACTTAGAGTTTTTTTTGAAAGTAGTTGATTTGTTTTGAAAGTAATTAATGGTAATAAGTAAATCTCAAGATGTTATTACTTGATGATTTTTAGGGGTCTAGATCTTCTAAATACTAATATAGAAGGAAAGAAAAAGACAGAAGGCCCCTGATGATTTATTTTAGCAGAAAATCTGTTAAGGTATATAATGTGTAGTTAGAGGGAATGTGATTAAAAAAACAAATCAAAAAAGGAAATAACCAGCTATCTCCTTTTAAAAAGTTGGGCACTTCACTGCTCAGTACTAGCGGCATCCAGCTTTTGCAAGCTTTGGATCAAGAATCGCTCCCTTTCAAGCAGGTCTTCATGTTCATTGCTTACTCCTCAAATGATTTCACAGTAGAAGAAGTTAACATGTAACTCTTTTTTCACATTAAGGCCAGAGACCTTTAATAGTAAGGAGAAAGTATAACAGTGGTATGACTATGGACGTAGTTTGAATCTTACATAGATTATTTTGGATTTTTAAGGTATAAAAAACATGGTAAGCTTAACCTTTATTTTCAGGATCAATCATTATAGACTCATGCCATAGGTCACAGACAAATTTACCATCCCCTAAGAACTAATTTTAGCAGAGTTGACTTGTGTGTTTGACAACAGTTTTGAAGATGCAGAGTCCTTGGTTCTAAAGAGAATAACCCATTTATTCATTCATCTCCACAGCCTGCCTTTACCCTGCACTAGAAAGCAGCTGATGTATAAGGCAGAAGCCTTCCTTGTCTCTGCTGCATGTCAGGGCTGGCAGGTATTAGATTGTCAGTCCATCTGGGTCTTCCTGTACGCACTCGAGCTATCTGAATCAATTTTTTTCCCCTCATTGAAACCCATTCCATCATCTTCTGAACATATTGATCTTCAGTCATGCACATACTCATCATACTCTTCGTGGTGTTTCTGCCTGCAGGCCTCTCCTTCTCATTATTTCTATATTGGTCACTCTGTCCTTACAGCTGATGCCAATCACACTTCTTACAAGTACATTTCAAAGGCGCTGAACCTCTGGTGTTTCACTCACAGGAAAATAACACTGAATCTCTCCTTTGTACCTGCAGTGTAGATTCACTTAGCTGATTCCATTTGAGCACTAGTCCAAAATTTCAAGAACTTTTGTAAAAGTAAATGCACTTTCAACAGCTCCCCATGTTCCCTTTTCACCTGATATGCAAGTGAAAAGAGAAGGGTTTCATGTAAGTCACACAGAGAACAATTGTACCATGGGAAAAAGAAAGGATCAAAATTAATCATGACCTGCAGTCATACTACCTTTGGCTATGATCATCTCAGATCTCTTGTCTGAGAGGGGCCCAGCTGGTTGCATCTTTTAAATAGAGGACCCTGTGGGAGAGCCCTGCGGTGGTTGGAAGCACTTCTCATGGTTCTGTTTGTGACACTGCATTCTGGCACTCTCGCATCTCTGCCTTTCTGAAGAAGCTATGTATCCTCACTGAATTTCTAGTAGAAATTTTCACAAGACTGTTACTCATCTGTTGTGGTCAATGTGTATTGATCCTACATTACCAATTAGTGTTATTGACTCTACATTACCTTTAAATGATTTGGTCTGATTAGATGCAATAAAAATAACAAAAATAGTAATAGTTAGACCTGATTGAGATGTTAAGAAATGCCAGCTGTTGTGCATTCATCTCATTCAATTCTCAATAATTTAAATTACCTCCTAGCCACAGACTACAGGTGAGGAAGCTGTGAATTAGAAACATTAATGTCCAATTTCATCAATTTTGAGATATACGTCGTCTTAGTCCATTCATGTTGCTAGGCTTGTGTAAATGATCAATCTGGAGGCTGGAAGTCCAATGTGAGGGTCTGGCATGGTCAGGTCATGATGAAGGCTCTCTCTTCTGCCCTGCAGACTGCTGACTTCTGTGTCCTCCTGTGGCAGATGGGGTTATGGAGATCTGTCAAGCGCTCTTATAAAAGGACACTAACCCCATTTATGAGGGTAGAGCCTCCCAGAAGCCCCACCTCCTTAAACCATCACCGGGTGCATTAGGTTTTTAATATGCATTTTGATGGGACACATTCAGACCATAGCATACATTTTTTCCACATTTTCCCATCTCTCAAATGGGACTGTTGTTCTATTAATGTATTTTATGAAGGTAAGTGGCAGTTCTGTTTTGTTTTACTGAGTGGCACATAAACTACTTGTATATCTTACTTACATTCACTGGTGGTTTTAGTTTAACAAAACATGGCACCTTGGCCAAAGCCATCCAGTTAATACATATTAAGGCAGGCCAGAAACTCCATGCAATATTCTCAAGTGTTACACTTCCAATAAAGGAAGTGTTACACCTTGGAATGAGGTGGAGGCATGCCAGGTGATTAGAAGTGGCCTGTTCTTAATGAAGTTGTGATATTATTTCCATGGCAAGAGTTGACACTGATAAAGGGTTTGTAAAGACTCTTATTATTCTGGTTCTGGTTTTTAGAGAAAGCAATTAGGCAGGTTAAAGGACACTATCTTAGTGTCACTGGATAGAGAAAATAATCTTGGAAATTTCCTTCAGTTTCCCAAATTCCAATCTGATACTTGCTATCAGATTTAGGGGAAGAGCTTTGAGTCTCTTTGATTTTTTTGAATTATATATTCTCTGAACCTTTCCATCCTCTCTTCTGTGGTCCTGAGCAGTCCTTGAATATACAGGTTATCCTCCCAGGATCCATAAGCCAATTAATCAAAGACAAGGGCAAACATCTCTTTGCTTAGGGACTGATAGTTTTCTGTTACACATTAGGGAATGTGTCTCAGAAGGCGTCTATCTTTCTTTACTTGCTGTTCACATTGAAGAGCGAGAGAGTGAGAAGGGCAATGAATGGTCTCTCTTCCTTCTGAGTGTTTCAGCATCTTTGTATGGCTTCTCATGTTCCGCTGCCTCCTGTTTTAGTAGCACTTCAGAATGTCTCCCAGTCTGTTTTAGAGACAGTTTATTGGCTGTGATACTGAGAAAAATGTAACTCATGTTTCTTAACTTTTTTCCTACTGTATTTTCCTTTCCAAAATAATACCACAAATGGCAACCATTTTAAAAGTGGGAACTTGTCAAGAGAATTTGGAAAAAAAAAAATCATCCAATCCCCAACTTCTGTGATACAATGTTAATGAAATATTTTGGTATGCTGAAACCTTAATTTAACACTACCCTGGTAAGTGAAACTGTCTTGTAATGAGTTATCTTCAAGTCACAGAAAGTCTTGTAACATTTCCAAAGATGATCAGAGTTCTATGATATAAAATTTTATCCTGTAATAAGTCATATAAAGACTTTCAAATATTTAAGACATTCTCTCATCAAAGATCAACTTAATTTTAGTTGTTATATCAAATATCTTATTGATCTTTGATCATGGTAAATGCTTATCTTGGAGATCTTTATGTAACTGGGTCATTTGTGATAAGATGGGTATTCCTAAAACCAGAAATTAGATGCCAATTTCCAACTCTAATAATAGCTTTTTAAATCACAAGATTCTTTTTTTTAATGACTTGTGGGTTATTTTAGACCTTCTAAAACCATTATTCCAGCCTGTTCACTTATTCTTTGCCTAAGATTATTTCTTTTTATTCAGCCTGCAAAAAGTTAAAGGTCAAAATCCCACTTGAAATAAGTTGGGGAGTTTCCAAATAGAAGTTGTTTCTCTTTCATCTTTCTCCTACCTGCCTTGTAATTTCTCATCCCTTGTCTGCCATTCAATTAATGCACATCAGCTTTGTTTGTCACCTCTGTTGAGAAATGTGGTTGAGTGATTAGTCCAATTTTATATTACTCTCTAACACATCTCACATACATTATTGAAACAAAACGCTGAAGATAGACTTGCCTGGTTCTGAACTTCAGTAATTTCTCACACAGTGTTGCTATAAGCATCACTTCTTCTGAAACAAAGATAACTAGGTCTAGGTACATAATTTGTGGAGCTAAGTGCCCCCTCCCCCCCAAAAAAAGCACCTAGTCCCATCTGGAGGTGAGGAAGTCAGTCTTTCCCCCTCAGTCTAGTGGCCAGGTGACTTCCAAAGGATTGCACCCTCTAGTGCTAGATACTGGATTAGAGGTGGACTAGAGGTGGCTCAGGAGGTGGGTAATAGATTCTTGCCAGGTGGACCACTGTGTACATGATGGAGTTGGCAGGCTACCTGAGTACTGGAGTATACCTGACCTGCCTCCCTGCAATAATACTCAGGCTCCCTACTGGGGGCCAACCTGGCCAATTACCCCCTCACCCCAGAGAGAGAGCAGTAGCAGCCCAGAGTGGAGCAGAGGCTGGTCTGGGAGAAAGAGGCTGAGAACCTTCAGGGGATGCAGGACACTATGTGAATTAAAATTCCAAACTCTGGTGCTGCTCCACTGGCCCATTGAATTTCACTTACAAAGCACAAACTCAAACATAAAGTGAGTAAGAATTTTAAGATGAGGGAGCTTCCCTGGTGGTCCAGTGGCTAAGATTCCACACTCTTAATGCTCAAGGCCAGGGTTCGATCCTTGGTCAGGGAACTGGATCCCACATGCTGCAACTAAGACCTGGCACAGCCAAATAAATAAATGTTTTTAAAAGAAAGATTCAAGATGGTACCACAGACCACTAAAGCCATTTGCAAAACTATACTGGATGCAAACCCTTGAAGCCTTCCCTGAAAGATAATTGCTTCTGCTGTGAACTACTTACTTCAATTACTGTATTTTTTGTTTAATGTTATAAATATTTATTCACAAGCATTTCTCCCCACTAGATTATTCACTGATGAGCAGTCTGCTGGAAGAAATGGTATCATTCTTGGAGTTCTCCTATTATATTTATAGTTGCAATATTGCATATAATAGGTTTATTAATTAGACGAGCAAAGCAAACCAAAAATACATGCTACCTAAATCCTATCTTCTAGATTATTTAATTCAGGAATAGGGTAATTATGTGCACAATTTTCTAATATCTGCTTGAGTATTATATCCCTTTTTGGGTTTGAGGGCCCAGAGAGACTAGAAAGAGGTTGCTTATTTTCCTTTGAGGGTTGTACCATGCGATTAGTCCATGGCTTTCCATCCTGGCTGCAGATTACAATCACCTGGATATCATTTTATATACACTGTTACATGGGCCCCTCACTCTAAGATTCTTATTTAATTGACCAGAAGATGAGAGGTGTTCCTTAGAGCTTTTCAAAAGCTTGCAGAATGAAAGGAGAATGTGGGTAGGGTTAATCCTGGCTGTGGGTTAGGGCTGTCAACCAGAGCCTCTATATCAGCCCCTCAGTAGGGCTTGGCCTTCTCACAGCCTAGCATCTGGGTTCTAAGGAAGAGTCTCCCAGGAGCAAATGTTAGGAGACCCAGGTAGAAACTTTAAGGCTTTCTCTACTCCAGTCCCCAGAATCCCAAAGCATCACTTCTGTCACATTCTACCCATTAAACAAGTCACTAAGGCCAGCCCAGATACTAGAGGAGAGGGATTAGACTCTGCCTCTTATTGGTGGAGTGTCAGGATCACAGCTGAGACAAGCATGTGGAATGAAGATTATCACTGCAGCTATCTTTGGGCTTCCCAGATAGTTCAGTTGGTAAAGAATCAGCCTGCAGTGCAGGAGACCCCGGTTCAATTCTGGGTCGGGAACACCCACTGGAGAAGGGATAGGCTACGCACTCCAGTATTCTGGCCTGGAGAATTCCATGGACTATATAGTCCATGGTGTTGCAAAGAGTTGGACATGACTGAATGACTTTCACTTCACTATCTTTGGGCATACAGAAGTCATGCATCCCTGAAAGTCATTTTAGGCAGGACTGCAATATTAACAACATCAAGAAACTAGCCCAAGGTGTGCTTTATTCTCCATTTCTTTTTCAGTTCACAAGCTAGGCCTTCCTTGAAGAGTTATCAGCCGGTGATTCCCAAATCTGTAAAAATTCTATGCATTTTTAAAGATATTTGTGGTGGTGAAAGTACATTGTTGAATTAAAAAAAATTAAACACATGATAGATAGCAAAATTCCTTTATACTACTATACTACTACATTTTTCTTCCCAGCTTTACTTCATAAATGGCAGTGTATAAAACCTAGAACTTGGACAATCAATCTAAATTTTGAATTTTATACCTGTATTAAAAAATCCAGAATACTGGAAAGCCAAAATTATCAACCTTCACCTTGGCACTACCTCTCGGTACCTACCACTTCAATTAAGACACTTGTTAATCCTTTGTCCAACTCGATTGACCCCAACTACCAGGCTTATGTGGTAACAGGTGTTCATCCATACCTGCCTCACTCTAGGTCTTTCCTGGACATGGTCTTGTTCTGGAACTTCATGGAAGATGATATTTAAGTTCAGTTTGTAAAAGCATGATGGTATTGTTTTAATGTTATGAATGTTCAACCAAAGTTAGAAAACAGTAACATAAAGTTTCCTCATTTGGCATATTTATAATATCTGTTGAATAACTGAAAACCATTTAGGCAACCTAAACTCAGTGTACAGTACACATAATATAAAGATACTTTATGTGACTCTAAGGAGCATTCATCTTTGCTGAGAGCACACTCAGCAGCACTAAATGCAGGCTACAGAAACATCTGTGCATTTGTTTTTTTCCTAGGTAAATTTATGCTTATGTCATATTTCTTTCCAAGAACATTGAGCTATAATTAGTAGCAGCTTCTTTGGAATAGATCACTAGGCCAGTTTTAAAGTATAAATTGCTATATTCATTTTATGGGCCAAGATTTAACTGTAGCAGAGAATCATGAAATTGGACTGTAGGCAGTCAATTACTGGTACCATTCAAAGACATTAGTCTGTTACCGTCATTTTGGGCATTTTTTAAAAAAATTCTAATTGAAGGTCTCCTGGTATACTTCCACAAGGAAGAGCTTGTTAAGAATACAGAGTTGTCCCATCTATGGGCTTCCCTGGTGGCCCAGTCAGTAAAGAATCCACCTGCAATGCAGGAGACCAGGGTTCAATTCCTGGGTCAGGGAAGATCCTTTGGAAGAGGAAATGGCAATGCACTCCAGTATTCTTGCCTGGAGAATCCCATGGACAGAGAGCCTGGTGGGCTGCAGTACATGGGTTGCAATGAGTCAGACATGACTGAACAACTAACACTGAAGTCTGAGAAGCACCGATGTTGACAGGTCAGTCCAAATTCCTAAGACAAGGCTCAACATAATAGTTACTACCTACACCTCCAGCTCCTTCTTCTGCCTTTTTCCTCATGGTACACACTCCACTTGAGTCATTTCCAGCTAGGAAGATGAGCCTTTTAAAGTTATGGATATTCTATCATTTTTGAGCTACAAAATAGCAAATTCTATTCATAGCATATTTAGGTTCAACCTATGTACAGTTCCTTGTATAAGGGTTGATACTTCATGATTCCTCACCTCTGGGCATCTTGAACAACTGCTGCAATACCCCCTTTTCCCACTCGGTGAATCATCATTCTTTTTTTTTTAGTTTTAATCTTTATTAGAGTATAATTGCTTTATAATATTGTGTTAATGTCTGCTCTACAATAAAATGAGTCAGTTATATATATACATATATTGCCTCTTTTTTGGATTTCCTTCCCATTTGGGTCACCACAGAGTACTGAGCACAGTTCCCTCTGCTGGACAGTAGGTTCTCATTAGTTATCTGTTTTTACCTAGGTCTCCTGCAGTATTGGAGAAGACAATGGCACCCCACTCCAATACTCTTGCCTGGAAAATCCCATGGATGGAGGAGCCTGGTGGGCTGCGGTCCATGGGGTCGCTAAGAGTCGGACATGACTGAGCGACTTCACTTTCACTTTTCACTTTCATTCATTGAAGAAGGCAATGGCAATCCACTCCAGCGCTCTTGCCTGGAGAATCCCAGGGACGGCAGAGCCTGGTGGGCTGCCGTCTATGGGTTCACACAGAGTTGGGCACAACTGAAGCGACTTAGCCTTAGCCTTAGCCTCCTGCAGTATATGTGAATTCTTTACCACTGAGCCACTATTTTATACATAGTAGTATATATGTGTCAATCCCAATCCCCTAATTCACCCCCTCTCTTCTCCCACTTCATATCCATATGTTTGTTCTCTACATCTGTGTCTCTATTTCTACTTTGCAAATAAGTTCATCTGTACCATTTTTCTAGACTCCACATATATGATATGATATTTGTTTTTCTCATTGTGACTTACTTCAGTCTGTATTACAGTCTCTAGATGCATCCATGTCTCTGCAAATGGCACAATTTCACACCTTTCTAATATTCCATTGTGTATATGTACCACATCTTTATTTATTCCTCTGTTGATAGCCATTTAGATGGCTTCCATGATCTGGCTATTGTAAATAGTGCTGCAGTGAACATGGGGTGTATGTACCTTTTCGAATATGCTTTTCTCCAGGTATATGCCCAGGAATTAGATTGCTGGGTCATATGGTAATTCCAGTCCTTCCATAAAGCTTGACTTACATCTGCACATCTGAGGTCCTTATAGGTTTTTTTCTGTTTGTTGTCCACTGCAATCAATGCCTAGAATAGATAGGGTAATATTAAATTAATATTTGTTAAGTGAATGAGTGAATAAGTGAATGAATATTTCATATGTTTTCAAGCTATCTTCACCATTACTACTGATAATGGAGGCTTTTGTTATAATTTCCTTTGTAATATGTGTGCATGCTCTGTTCTTGGTCATGTCTGACTCTTTTGTGACTCCATAGACTGTAGCTCACCAGGCTCCTCTGTCCATGGGATTTCCCAGGCAAGAATACTGGAATGGGTTGCCGTTTCCTCTTCCAGGAGATCTTCCCAAACCAGGGGTCAAACTTGCGTCTCTTATGGCTCCTGAATAGGCAGGTGGATTCCTTACCACCGAGCCACCTTTTCTTATAACATCTAATATCAAAAGAAAACAGCAGAAATATATTTTCCAACTCTAAATATGTGTTTTATAAGTGTACTTTGCATCATATAAAGTATATCTCCCTAAAAAGTTGTAACTAATTACAGTCTTAGTCAAACAAATTATGCCTTTAAGGGAAATGCTCATCTTTCCAAGATTTGAACCCTACAGAACATTCTTTTTATAAGTGTTGACTCTTAAGATGGTAATAGTCACCCCTAATTTACCAATTTTGTAACTAGGTTTATTGCTACTGCTGCTGATATGAGAGAGGATTGGCAGGGCACCTCTGATTTTATGCCAGAAGAAATAGGAAAATTAGAGAACATCTTTACATTTCAGGTTTTTTGGATTTTTTCCCCCCATGATATGACAAAGAACACAACTTGGATTAGTTTCATCTTGGCTAGAGAATACACACTACACATATGCTCTTTGACTTTGGCAGTGATATCTTGTGATTTAAGGATTTTCCTTTTGGTTGGCAGGTTTTTCTTCAGATGAATGCATCTTTAATGAAAATGAGATCTTAATGAAACCTTAATTCAGATACTGTAAAATCACACACATAATCTTTGTATAAAAAAAAAGAAATCCTGAATAGAAATTTTCACTTGACACCACATACTAAGAGATACGTTTCCCTGGATTGCCCAGTTCTGATTACCCATTTTGATAAAAAATAAAACAAAAACATTTCTTTATTATTTTCCTGCTTGCAAAAATGTTTATTATAAAAATATAAATTATTTGGCAATACAGTAGAAAGTTCAGGTCTGTGGTAATAATCACTATTAAAATTTTACATATAATCTTCCAGATTTCTTTCTTTGTAGATACTTACTACATATGCTCTAATCCAAAGGAGCATGAACCACTGGATCTAAAATGTATTGCAAAGAACCTCTGTGTTTCTGGCCCACAGCCATGAAGGATTTTTGATCCAGGGTTCATCCTATGTATGAGCCTTACTTAACTAGGGGCAAGGGATGTACTTTTTCCTTTTTGTGTTTTGCATGAATGTCAACATTATAAATAGTTTTTTAAAAATATACTTTCAGCAGTAAAATGTTAGAAATTAATATAGAGTTAAATGAAGTGATCACTTCAGATTTTCATTTAACTCTATATCTCTTTCTATCATGTGTGAAGTTTATTCTTTTTCATGAGCAATTGATTAATTGGATTTTGTGAAAACTAATTGTTAAATAATTATTTTTCTTGGTAACTGAAAAGCATTACTAAACTGAGAGCACTAATTTTAGGATTAATTCTAGAATTCTATAAACTATATTGTTTTTAAAGGGAAACCTGGAAAAAAATAATGGTTTCTTACTAATAAGTTTTATTAGGCAAGAAATTATCAGCCCTTTGTGATTCTCATATTTTGAATTTCATTCTTTTTATTTGGCAATAGCTTATGTTTATTCAAATGTTAGTGCTTTCTAATTTTTTTAAGAGTTTGAGTTTACTTGCTTAAATTGTCATCATTATTTAGAAGTTACCACAAGTGAAATCACCAGTTTCCATTTTATTTTCCAAGATATGTGTGACTCACAGAAAATCTACTTAAACCATTTACACATGGGCACACACAGACATTTATTCGCTTACAGATATTGGAAACATATTTCAAGTTCAGAGTCAAGGCCTAAAAATTTCAGTTGATTAAACTTAATGAGGATAAGGCATTTGAGATACTTAAATAGACAATGCTATTCATAGTTCCAGTGATTACATGATAATTATAAAAAAGTAGACCCAAAGACCTTTACTCAGTGAAATTCTCTAAAGAAGGAAAAAAAGTCAAGTTATTTTCCTAATATGTATTTTTGTTCTTTAGGATGACTCCTAAAATGGACTTTTCATAATAATTACCTTGGAAAACTTTTTAAATGTGATTCACCAATAGCTGTGGGCTTCGTTTAAGGCTTAGATCAGGGTGAGGAATAAAGTCACTCTGCTCAGCAAGAATATTACCTTGGTAACTGAAATCTGAGAAGACATACACTAGTATTTTTATTTCATTTCTCTGGTGAGTAGGAGATTCTCTTTTTTTTCTATCTTTTTAATAAGCTGAAATGGAAATATTTTCCCTCTGCTTAGGATTGTATGGTCTAAATTCAGAAACGTAAGAGACAAAATTCACCTGTGTCTTGGGAGCTTGAGTTTTGACAAAATTGGATTCTAGATTTTTTTTCTCTGTAGATGCTACTATATATGTTCTAATCCAAAGAAGCACGAACCTCTGAATCTAAAATGTATTACAAAGAACCTATGTGTTTATGGCCCACAGCCATAAGCATTTTGATAAATGAAATATATTCTTTTTTTGTTGGGGGCACTTTCATATGTAACTTTTAGTCTTTAATTGTCTTAAATATTTGCACAACTTATGAAAATGGGAAGAAAATATCTTTATTAAGCTGACTACTTTGCAACAGTCAAGCCCAACTTTGTTATGTTCTATTGAGTTGGCCAAAAAGTTTGTCCAGGTTTATTCCATAAGATTTTTTTCATTTCCAAAACCCAAATGAACTTTTTGGCCAACCCAGTACTTGTCTTTGAAATGTCACAGCTGTGATCACCCTCTTGCTCAAGAGTGTCAGTGGTCCCTTGGCATTCTCAAAGAATCTGGAGATCGGAGATGAAACCAACACAGAGTGCTTTACTGATGTCTACCATGAAAAAAGGTGTGGTTTGTGAATTCATGCATGCATGCTAAGTCTCTTCAGTCGTGTCCAACTCTGTGTGACCCCATGGACAGCAGCCCACCAGGCTCCTCTGTCTGCGGGATTCTCACCACATACAGCAAGCACTGTAATAGAGGTGGTTCTTGCCCCTATGGGAGAATTTCAAATTTGTGAATTAGGGTTTATGAGGGACAATAATGACAGGGTGGAGCTAGAGGGAAATGGGGTATTTTACTAGAGGGAATGGGAAAGGGTTACAAGTGTTAGAGAAGAACTTTTTTTCTTTAACTGCACTGGCTCTTCGTTGTGGTGTGGGGGCTTCTTTAGTTGTGGCACCTTGGCTTAATTGCTACATGGCACATTATATCTTAGTTCCTCAGTCAGAGATTGAACTCACATCCCTTGACTTGGAAAGCAGATTCTTAACCACTGGACCATCAGGAAAGTCCTGGCTCTCTAGGGAAGTTCCGAGAGAAGAGCATTTTAAGTAGATGTTTTCATAGATTGGGGTCCTGGGAAATAAACTCTTGAGATCTGAGGTCAAGAGTTTGAGGTCAAGAGGTTGATTTGAAGATGACATGATGAAGGATGAGGGAAGTAGAACCACGGGCAGAGGCTGAACTGTAATGCAGATGCAATGGAGGCTTAGCCATTCCAATGGAGGGTTCTGGAGCTGAGGAGGTTCTTCCGAGTTGCCCCTGCTTTGAAGAAATTGGGGCTGGCTTGGCCTTTCTACAGTATCCACCACCACCAAATACCTTCCCAGGCATTGGGTATGGGGATGATCTCAAGAGAGATCATCTCGGGCAAGATTGCTCTTCTCAATGAGAATAATGCCTGGTTAGAAACTCATTCACTTGTACCAACACAGGCAAACACCTCAGTTCTAAAGAGGAATCAAAGTAGCACACTAGAGCATCCACTATAATATAACTAATCCTCAAAGAAGGAGAAAGCCAAAATAAAATGGAGGAGAAGTGCTTTCTAGACAGATAAAGCGTCATGGGCAAAGGGCTCCAATTGGGAAAAGGCTCCAGTTATTGAAGTAACTAAGAGTTTCAGTGGGGCTACTGCTATTACTGTATGGAGAATGGGTTTTGTAGGAATATGAATGAAAGTCAGGGCATTGCTAATGGTTCAAGGAAAATAAAATAATGACTTAGATATGGTGGTAATAGTATGAAGAAAGCATATATTTTCAAATTATATTTTAAAGTAGATTGAATAGAACTTGGTGATGGATTGGGTGGTGGTGGAATGAATAAGAGGAATAAGAGGAAGGAATAAGAATATTTTCCACATTTCCTGCTTGAGCGGCTAAGTGAATGGTGGTGTCATTTACTAAGATGGAGAATGTTGGAAAAGGAACAGGTTTCAGAAGCCTATTATATAAGAGTGATTTGATTAAGTTCATATAAATAAAAATACACATAAATCACACTTCTTTTGGGACACTACAACCCTATGGCTCTCCTCATCACTGAAACAGTTCCTAAAAAACAGTAGAGTCATTATTGGGAACTACCAGGGAAGCAACGTGGCAAAGTTGAATTTGTATCAATTCAGAAATGCCTGTATGCTGTTGTTATATGACGACAACAGCGAAATTCCAGCTGGTTCTGGATACACTGTATGGATGTCTTGGCACAGAGCATATCACTTTAGATATCCATTGTGCAAAACATTGTTATTCATCCAATCACTCATTCAATTGTATTTTGTTTTTTGTACTTACTCTATGCTAGATACTCTCCTAATGCGCTGGAATATAGTTCTGAACGTGCAGAAAAGCTCCCTGCCTTCTCAGGAAGCTTACCATCTCAACAAAGGAAAAGGATAATAAACTACTGGGTAACAAATTAAATAAAATCATTTCAGCTAGTGATTAATAGATAAAAATAAAAAGGGCAGTGTGGGAGTGAGTGCTCAGTGTGATGGGGTGTGCAGCATTTAAGAGGAGAGACACAGAAAGCTTTTTCACAAGGTGACAGGGGAGTTGAAAACTGAACAGGAAGAAGGAGGCATTATCTGAACATCTGGCAGATATTTTAGGGTGAAGGGATGAGAAAATTCAGCTACCCTATGTAGTAACAAGCTGGGTATGTTTGAGAAGCACAAGGAAGACCAGTTTTTGCTCAAGCACAGTAAGTGACATGGTGACTAGTAGGACATGAAGTGAGAGAAGTAATTTGGGACGTGTTGGGAAGCCATGGAAAGGATGTTGTCATTAAAAGAGCATTGGAAAGGCACTGAAAAGTTTAAGTAGCTCAGTGAGCTGATCTGATGGTTGTTTTCAAAAATCACAGGCTGATGAAAGAATAGATTTTAAAGGGGAAATGGGTGGAGTGGCAAGAAGCTCTTTAGAAGGACTTGGCAGTTGGTGGAAGCAACATAAATGTGACTTAGACTAAGGTGGTGGTGGTAGAGATGGAGAGAGGAACAATTTAAAACATACTTGGGGAGCAAATCCAGTGGATATGGCTCCCTTATCTGGAGATAAGGGAAGAGGTCAGTCCTCAATTTTTAACTTCATCAGTGAGGAAGCTTGTAGAGTACAATAGGAAATGGGGGTCAGTGAAAAGAACAGTTTTGTGCAAAGAAGCCAGATGTTCTTATGTAGCGATGTTAGAGATGCTATTGGGCTTTGTCTGCAGTTGAAGGAAAGAAGTTTGAGAAAACATTATAAATCTAGCAGTCTTCAATGGATGCTGCTGTTGTTCAGTCACTAAATCACGTCCAATTCTTTGTGACCCCATGGACTGCAGCACGTCAGGCTTTTCTGTCCTTCACTATCTCCCAGAATTTGCTCAGATTGATGTCCATTAAGCTGGAGATGCTATCTAACCATCTTATTCTCTGTCACCTCCTCTCCTTTTGCCTCCAGTCTTTGCCAGCATCAAGGTCTTTTCCAATCAGCTGGCTCTTCAGTGGATAAATACTAATTTATACTGCAGGACTGACTGGCATCATCTCCAGAGAGAGAATAAAGGAAGAAAGAACATAGCTCAAGACCAAGGCTGGGGTAGCCTGTCTTCCAGAGGTCTGGCAGAAGAAAAGAGTCCAGGAAAGACCCTTTGGTGTAGGTGTGTCACAGAGTGACATTTCATTAAGTAATAAGCTCAGTGGAAAACCAGAAGAGTGCACTGTCACCGAAACCTATTTAAAAAAAATTCAATCAAGAGAAGACAGTCAAAGGTATTTGTATAGGCTCCTACCAAACGAATGGGCTGCTAAAAAGACGATACCGGTAGGCTTGGTACAAGCAGTTCAGTGGAGGAAAGGGAGCTGAAACCTGATTGCATAAAGGTGAATGGGAGACAGTGAAATGCAAATACCAGTAGACTACTCTTTTGATTAATTTTACTGAAAAAAACGGAACAGAGAAAGGTAGTGGTCAAGAAGGAAGGGATGAGAAGACCAGAAATGAGTTTGCTAAGAAAGAAACCTTAGTGCAATTTGTGTGCTCATGGAATATTCCAGTTGAAAGAGAATAAATGAAGATGCAGAAGAGAGGGGGATAATTGCTAGAATGATGTTCCCAAGAGGTGTGTTGGGTGGAGAAAATGAAAGACAGTGAAGTCGCTCAGTTTACCGGTAGGCTTGGTACAAGCAGTTCAGTGGAGGAAAGGGAGCTGAAACCTGATTGCATAAAGGTGAATGGGAGACAGTGAAATGCAAATACCAGTAGACTACTCTTTTGATTAATTTTACTGAAAAAAACGGAACAGAGAAAGGTAGTGGTCAAGAAGGAAGGGATGAGAAGACCAGAAATGAGTTTGCTAAGAAAGAAACCTTAGTGCAATTTGTGTGCTCATGGAATATTCCGGTTGAAAGAGAATAAATGAAGATGCAGAAGAGAGGGGGATAATTGCTAGAATGATGTTCCCAAGAGGTGTGTTGGGTGGAGAAAATGAAAGACAGTGAAGTCGCTCAGTCATGTCCGACTCTTTGTGACCCCATGGACTGTAGCCCACCAGGCTTCTCCATCTATGGGATTTTTCAGGGAAGAATACTAGAGGAGGTTGCCATTTCCTTCTCCAGGGTATCTTCCCAACCCAGGGATTGAACCTGGGTGTCTTGGATTGTAGGCAGACGCTTTACTGTCTAAGCCACCAGGGAAGTTGGGTGGAGAACTAAGGCTCAAATGAAGAGAGCCAATCAGCTGGCAATCAGAGCCTCCATCTGAGCAGGGCCAGGATGTGTCTTCCAGAGAAGGAATGGAAAGAATGCAGGTACAGATGCATAGAGATTGGCATGCTTAGTGATGGGAAGATGAATGTGTTAGTGTCTGTTGCATCCATGCTTTCCCCTCATGAACTATGAGATTCTGAGACAGACAACAGTGATGGCAGAGGCTGGTGTGTTGTAAGTGGAGATCAGAGGAATACCCAGATGATAAATCTTGTGTACCTTTTGGAAGAAAGATTGTCGCCAATTAACCATGCAGTGAAGTGTTAGTCCCTCAGTTGTGCCCAACTATTTGTGACCCCATGGACTGCAGCCCACCAGGCTCCTCTATCCATGGGATTTTCCAGGTAAGAATGCTGAAGTGGGTAGCCATTTCCTTCTCCAGGGGACCTTCCTGACCCAAGGATCCAACCTGGGTCTCCTGCACTGCAGGCAGATTCTTTACCAGCTGAGCTATGGAGGAAGCCCCAATTAACCATATTTTATAGAAAATGCAGAGTGATAGCAATCTGTAAGACTGCTTAACACTAATTATAAAGAGAAGCAATACTAACCATAGCAGTGATGTTCCCTCACGTTTGACTGATGCATTTCCATTGCTCCTAAGGAGATGTAACTGTTTCTAATTATTGAAAATTATGGACACATTCACTTAATTTTTTTTTCTGCCAGATGGCTTGTGGGATCTTCCCTGAACAGGGTTGGGATCAAACCCATGATCCCTGCATTGGCAGTGCAGAGTCTTAATCACTTGATCACTAGGGAAATCCACATTCACTTAAGTTTAGTATGACTTTATTTTAAGAGGTTTCTAAATGTAGTGGGAATATTTCACTATTACTTTTGTTGTAACCTTATTGAAACCAAGAGAATATTCTTTAGGGAAGAGAGTTTTCAATTTAATATGCCTTCTACTTCTCCATGGGCTTCCCTGGTGACTCAGATGGTAAAGAATCCACCTGCCCATGCAGGAAACTCCAGTTTGATTGCTGGGTTGAGAAGATCTCCTGGAGAAGGAAACAGCAACCAATTCCAGTATTTTTGCCTGGAAAATCCCATGCACAGAGGAGCCTGGTAGGCTACAGTCCATGGAGTCTCGAAAGAGGCAGACACGACTTAGCAACTAAACAACAACATCAGTTCAGTTCAGTTGCTCAGTCGTGTCCGACTCTTTGTGACCCCATGAATCACAGCACGCCAGGCCTCCCTGTCCATCACCAACTCCCGGAGTTCACTCAGACTCACGTCCATTGAGTCAGTGATACCATCCAGCCATCTCATCCTCTGTCATCCCCTTTTCCTCCTGCCCCCAATCCCTCCCAGCATCGGAGTCTTTTCCAATGAGTCAACTCTTCGCAGGAGGTGGGCAAAGTATTGGAGTTTCAGCTTCAGCATCATTCCCTCCAAAGAAATCCCAGGGCTGATCTTCAGAATGGACTGGTTGGATCTCCTTGCAGTCCAAGGGACTCTCAAGAGTCTTCTCCAACACCACAGTTCAAAAGCATCAATTCTTCAGCACTCAGCTTTCTTCACAGTCCAACTCTCACATCCATACATGACCACAGGAAAAACCATAGCCTTGACTAGACAGACCTTAGTCGGCAAAGTAATGTCTCTGGTTTTGAATATGCTATCTAGGTCGGTCATAACTTTTCTTCCAAGGAGTAAGCGTCTTTTAGTTTCATGGCTGCAGTCACCATCTGCAGTGATTTGGAGCCCCAAAAAAATAAAGTCTGACACTGTTTCCACTGTTTCCCCATCTATTTACCATGAAATGATGGGACCAGATACCATGATCTTTGTTTTCTGAAGAAAATGAAAAGTTGGTTCCACACCATACTTCTCCATAAATAAGGAATGAGCACTCTTTTCAGAGCCTGTGAAAGGTCACTAATAAAGTATATATTTTACAGCAGTAAAAAATGATTTTGTACCTCTGCTTCCTCAAATCCTTTTTTTTTTTTCAAGCTTCATGTGAA
>SJXQ01010247.1:0-30634 GCA_006408695.1 Aepyceros melampus | reverse complement strand
AGGGGGGGGGGGGAGGGTGCAGCTTGCCCACGGAAATGCTTTAATAGTATTGTTTTTTCATTTGTGTGTTTGGCTGTATCGGGTCTCAGTTGCGCTGCATGGGATCTCTGTTGCATGATGCAGGATCTGTTGTGGTACATGTGCTCAGTAGTTGCCCCACAGCCTGGGGGAGTTTAGTTCCCTGACCAGAGATCGAACCTGCATGCCCTGCACTGCATGGCAGATTCTTAATCACTAGACTACCAGGGAAGTCCCCATAGAAGTACTTTTAAGAGCAGATTTTATCATGCATGATATTAATTCCTATTATAGAACCTAGTCTGTCATTGTAAGAACAGGTGATTCCAATGTTATGGTTACTTTGAGCATGGTTGATGCACCTTTTTGGATAACTCTGAGAAATAGGAAGGAAAGTCAATTCTAGCTGAAGATATTCTTCTATTCTGTTTTTACTGATGTTGCTTGTTTATTTAATATTAATAGCTGATAGACAGGAAACCAAACCTGGGTTTTCAGATAAAGGGAAAAAAAAACTTGCCAAAACTTTATACCATCCCCAAATTTGAGTATGTATGTATATATGTTGTTTGCATGTATGTATTTCCTGTCTTCCTTGACGTTGGTGGTGGTTCTGCCTTTTTTTTTTTTTTTTGCATTTTTAACATTGTTAAATTACAGGAAAATAACTTGAAGAATTTATATGTCATTTTATCCAATGCAAAGACGAAAATGGAGAATGAGGTATCATTGAAATTAGATATTGTGGAAGTACAGATTTGGAATACCTCAGTACTTTTAAGTTCTAAACTATTTTTTGAAAGTTTGGTTATGGTTTACAAGGTGATAGTAATGGAAGTTTAGTTTTAAGTCTAATTTTGCAAAACTCTGAAATCTGTAACCTCTGGAGAACAGCAGAGGCACACACCTAAAAAGTTGAAACAGTACCTGGGTACATAGAGTAAAGCAAATATGACCATAAATTTTAAAGATTTGTAGGCTGAAGCCAATTTGTAAAACATTTCTGAGTCTTCAGTGTCTTATTAAAATGCGGAGTCACACACAGTGTGCTGTAATGATACGCATTTAAGCACCAACTTTGTATGCCTCCAAGTTTGTTATTCTCAGCTGCAAAAGGATTTAAAATATAAAATTCTATCTAATAGTTATTTTGTGCCTGGGTATTAGAATGTTTGTTATTGCTTAACGCTTGCTCATCATACTCATTATATGTATGTACACATGTTAAAAGCACACTCTTTGGAGACATGCTGCACTGTAAGTCTAGGAAATAAATATGTACCTATCATTAATATATAGCTTCCAGTGTTTATTTATGATACATGATATTTTTCTTTGCTCTTTTAGAATGATTGATTTTTGTCTCTCTGTAGCTTTTATGGTTCGATTGAGTGATGATTTTCTCTCTCAGAGGTATCAGTAGAAATATTTCTAACTGCCCGAGGCAGTCATATGCCACAGCTGGCACCATATTTAAGCTACTTCCCCACGTAAGTGCATAATTTTGTCACCTGGTGATAAACCGGGAAGAGCTACAAAGGGAAAATTTGCAAAAATGGTCCTATTTTCACTGAGCTAATGCTGCAGCTCTGTCAGTTAGGCCTTTCAAGGTAGATGAAAACGTTTGTTTGCAAATTAAACAACCTAGAAAATTTCATCAAGACTCAGCAAAATTCAGAATGCTGCTTCCTACAGAAGCAGCCACTTTCTATTGGGTATGGATGAACAGACACTAACTGTGATATTTAGTGGCTCCCAAGGTATTGAAAAGCTTTTAAGACAAGGAAAACCAACACTCTTAACTAAGAGATGGTCAAAGAAGATAACACAGGAAATGAAAATAATGAAAAATAGGAAATAATTTTTCAAAAAGACATATACTGAGAAAAAAGGTGGGAGAGATGATTAATTGGAATGGGTAGATGTTTTTTAAGTGTTTTATACTTTTTAATATTAAGTGAGTTTTAGCTGTGCTGGATCTTCTTTGCCACAGGTGGGCTTTCTCCAGGTGCACGAAGCAGGCTACTCTGCAGCTGTGGACACAGGCTTCTCGTTATGGTGCGTTCTCTTGTGGCACAGGCTTTAGCGCACGGGCTTGAGTAGCTGCAGCTCATGGGCCCACAAGACTTATGGGATCTTTCGGGACCACGGACTGAACGAATGTCCTCTGCATTTGCAGGCAGATTCTCAGTCACTGGACTCCCAAGGAAGTCCAGAATTGATAAATCTCATTTTAGTTTTCAAGGTTTCGCTCTGAATTCATTTCTGTTCCAACGAGAAGAAATAGGAAAATAGTCACAGTCATGCTGCACCAAACCCCATCTACTGTGATCTGCTCCCTGGCTTTCCCAATGCTATCTTCTTCCGGGGTACCTGAGTCCTGCTTCCAAACCTTTTCTGACCTTTGGCTCCCTATTCAACCTTTCCAATTTGGGATCCATTTCTTAAATTCTCTACTTTCTGCTTATTAATTTTTGCTTCTGTGGCAAAATGAAACCCTTCTGCAGTGAACATTTGTCTCCTTACCCAAAAAAAAAAAAAATGAAGTTCAAGGTATCAGTGGATGTGTTGATCCCTACAGGAGCTGGTGAAATGATTTGCTGGTCTTTCTCCCCTCTGTCCTCACCAAATTACACTGGGTTGAAATCTGCTACTTTTGCCTGTGCAGCTTGACCCTACATCTCTCTGCAGAGAATTGAACTGTCACACTTTGAAATAACAGCATAATTTAGGTGATGAGGTTTTATTTATTTTTTTCTTCTAGGAGGATCATACTGAAGAGAAGACTACTTTATATAGAGAAACAAACCCCAAATTCTAATAGATGAGTAAGAATAGTGCTTCTTTCAAGACAGCATTTATAAATAAAGTGAATATTTCCTGTCATACATTTGAGGTAAAAGTTTCTCTCAAGAACACTAATGGACAGCAAGATAATTAAGCTTTGGGGGAAGCTTAAGAAGATTAAGAGAGAGAGAGTTGCTTTGATTCTGGATAAACAGTGAAAGTAATTTCTCATAAAAATTTTCAAAACATGGTTATTTTTATTAGATAACAAAATAGAGACTGGATTGGAGTTCAATGGATAGCATTACTTTTAAGAAATCTTAGTTTTTACTCAGAGTTCAGGAAAAAAGACCAGACATAATAGTTAGCTTGCTATAAATGTCTTCCAGATTTTCTCAGGGCCCCAGTGGGGGTGTATAATATACAACTATGAATTAGCAGGGTCAGTCTCAGCTGGTGGTTGAGGGAGTTTGTGCAGCTAAGTCAGCTGTTTAGCAGGCTAAAAATAGGCCAGAGAAGTCAGTTTTAAGGGACAAAGGACTCAATGGTAGTTAATAGGAATTCAAGGTAATGTCAAATCTTCAGTTATTCAGAAAGAGCCAATAAATAGTTCAAAGAATGCCAAGTTTGAACAGCAGATTCAGTCCAGGCACAAGCTAAGCATTTGGGGCTCTCTGCTCATTTACATCAAAGAGAAGCTGAGCAAAGTTTTCAGAATTTGGGTTCTTGGAGTGCAAACCTAATTCAATGATGGAAACTGTATTTAATAAAAATTATACAAAATTATGAATACAAAAGTCTTCCCAAGTGGCACAGTGGTAACATTATCTACTTGCTAATGAAGGAGATGCAAGAGACATGGGTTCAATTCCCATGGGTTCAAGTCCACCCAAACTCATGTCCATTGAGTCCATGGGTTCAATTGGGAAGATGCTCTAGGGTAGAACACAGCAACCTGCTCCAATGTTCTTGACTGGGAAATTCCATGGACAGTGAAGCCTGGCAGGCTACACAGGATTGCAAAAGGTTGGACTGAGCTACTGAGCATAATTAGAAGGGGTTAATGGAAATGAGGAAGCTTGAAGCTTAACTTTGAGAAACTGTATATTAAATTTGTCTCTTGAGTGTAGAGATAGTGCCCCTGTCAGCTTTAAAAAAAAAGGCAAGTCATTCCAGAGAGGGAAAGGGCTGCTGTAGGAACAGGCAAGGAATTTACTCATGTTCAATCAGTGGTTCTCAGCCAGGACAGAATGTTAGAGTCCTCTGGGGGATTTTGAAATAAAACCTGCCTGGGCTCAGATTTCCACCCAGAAAGTCTGGGTTGGTGCTCAGTCATTGGTATTATTTAGCTCCCTCCTCCATTTAGTTCTAATATGCAGTCAAGATGGAAATGTACTGAGAATTCATAATGATGGTGGTAAAGATGATCTTGTTATCACCAATGGAACATCTGCTTTGTGTGAGAAGGCAGAGTATGAAACACCTGGCAGGCATTATCTTATTAATATCCACGATTCCCCAGAGTTATATGTGTCATCAGCATTCTAACCTGGAAGATTCTCAAAGTGTCTTGGGTCACACAGCAAACATGAGATCTAAATGCAGGAGCCAGGATCTAAACTCGAGTCTGGACAGTTTTCTGGCTCTGTTTATTGCTCTATATTTCTACCTTCTTAGACAGTAGCATGTTTGAAGGGGTTAGAGAAAGCTTAAGATCTCATAGACTGAGCCAAGGAGCCAACTGACTACCAGTTGGGATAATTATAAGGACTGCCCACCTGTCAAAGAAGTTCTTGGAAGTCCAGAACTTCCCAGCACATGCATGGGATAGTTCAATTCAGTTCAGTCGCTCAGTCATGTCCAACTCTTTGCAACCACATAAACCACAGCACATCAGGCCTCCCTGTCCATCACCAATTCCCAGAGTCCACCCAAACTCATGTCCATTGAGTTGGTGATGCCATCCAACCATCTCATCCTCTGTCGTCCTCTTTTCCTGCCCTCAATCTTTCTCAGCATCAGGATCTTTTCAAATGAGTCAGCTCTTCACACGAGGCAGCCAAAGTATTGAAGTTTCAGCTTCAGCATCAGTCCTTCCAATGAACACCCAGGACTGATCTCCTTCAGAATGGACTGGTTGGATCTCCTTGCAGTCCAAGGGACTCTCAAGAGTCTTCTCCAATACCACAGTTCAAAAGCATTGATTCATGGGATAGAGGTGACTATTAATGTTTCTGAATCTCAAAGAAATAATATGGAGCCTGAAGTTATATATATTTTTATCCTTCTTATTCTCCCAACTCCAACAATGAGGGTTAATTCACCGTCAGGAACAGCAGCACAACAAGCCTTTCTTGCTCCTTTTCTCTTCATTCTCTGTGTCCCTTTTGTTGCTCACAGAGGGTGCCTTGCTTCCTGGCTAGGTTTCATTGCTCCTGTCTATGGATCCCTTTTTAATTTTTATTTTATTCTTTTGCCTTACTACTCTTCATGCCCCTCCCCTCCTCTTTCTGCATCAACTGTAGGCTAATACATTGTGTTTGTGTCGGTCACTCAATCATGTCTGACTCTTTGTGACTCTTTGGACAGGCTCCTCTGTCCATGGGGTTTTTCAAGCTAGAATACTGGGGTGGGTTGCCATTTCCTCCTCCAGGGGATCTTCCCAACCCAGCAATTGAACCCATGTCTTCTGCATTTCCTGCATTGCAGGCAGATCCTTTACCTGCTGAGCCATCAGGGAAGCATGGGTACACACCTAACTTCCCTTCCAATTCCTGACTCATGAACTCTTTTATTCAGCTACTCAAATGAAGGGTCTATTGCTGCTCTCATTTTCTTATAGCACTTAACTTTAAAATTGCTTGCTCCTATTTTCATGACTCCTTTTCTCCTGATGTCTGGATATTCCATATCCTAGAAGCTGAATGAATGCATAACGGACCAGAGGCAATGTGAAAAGCATCTTACCTGTGCTTGAGATCACCTGTAGCTACTGACCACCAATCTCTGTTCTGAGAGCAGGCTTATGCACTGTATTTTCCCCATCTAGCTGCTGGTGGCTTCACAGTCAACCAGGATCCCCACTGGCCAATAAAATTCATTGGAGAATTTTATTTTTCCAGGCATGGGAGAATTTCCATAGTGGTGGTTACTTGGTGACTTGCTCTGGGTCTTTTGCTCCAGGTATATATAGGCAAGAGAGAAGCAGAGGAGGGATTATGGGAGCTAGAGCAGAGACTTGGATTTAAGTGTGGCCCTACTGCTTTCTAGTTATGGGGTCTTGGGCAGATTAGATGGTCTGTCATCTCCTGTATAAAATGGAACTAGAATGCCTATCAGAGTAATTTTTAACTGTGGTAATGTGAAAAAATTCTTTTGAAATATGATTGATACATGGGGCTATCTAATGTATTTTCAAATCTTATTTTAAAATAAAATGTTTCCCTTTATTAAGAAAGATGTCTGCCATTATAACATTTTCACAGAAATCCCTTTTCCTAGAATATAATTTTTAAAAAGTTTAGTGACCCTGGTTATATTTCTCTTGTGTGATTTCAATAAGCTGTCAAAAAAAAAGGAATGCCTATTTTTTGAGGGGTGAGGTATAGAGCTAGAGATTCCAGGTATTACTAATTTTGTCATTCCTTGTCTGTTGATTTGAGGTCCATAGTCAACTCTAATATGTAAATCAAGAGAAAGCATTAGAAATATTTCAGGCTCTCCTTTCTTGTTAGTGTAGTTGTGTAACATGTCTTCAGTCAGTTGTGACTTATGCATAGTACCGAATTTTTCTTTTCTGTACTGAAAATGTGCTCTTTTTTTGCTTTCAGGTAATTGCCTAGATTAAATGTTAAAATATTTTATGATGTATATGTAGCAGAAATAAAAATATAGAATACTTTGTATCAGATAAGTATATTTTAAGGAAAGGCAAAAAGGAAAGTTTTATATATATATATATATATATTATATATAAACATTCATTCATTAGATCAGTGAACTGTTACTGAGTTCCTACTCTGTGCCAGGAACTGTTCTAAGTGCTAGAGATATAACTAAGAACAAACCAAACAGAAACCCCTGCTCTCATCTAACATAAATTCCACAAACAATTAAAGAAATAAAGCATGGAGGTGGATTTTTTCCTTGTTTATCTTGCATATTACTATGACCAGTTAGCATCTAGTTAGCATGTTCTTCTGTTTTATAACATGCTTTCACTTCATAATTTAAATCTAATTAAATAGTCTTAGTAAGTTGATGAAAGCATCCTTGTATTTAATTTGTTCTCTGTGTGAGAAAAGCCCAGCTTGGCAATAGCCTACGTTTTCACAACAAAGCTAGCATTAGAGCTGACCATGGATTTCAACTCTTGTGACTTACAGTGACTTCCACTTTCTGCTGCTTCTATAATTCTTATTTTCATATTCTTTCTTCTCCTATCATTTAACAGTTAATGCTATTGCCAGAAAGAAAGAATAATAGAGATCTATTTTCTTCTTGCTTTGCCACACTACAAGTGCAAGAAGTGCAATTATATCCATCGCAATTGATGGATGTAGGGAAATCTAAGCATTTTAGAAGGGGAATAAAACAAAATTAGTTGTATTAATCAAACAGTCTTACACAGTTGGCAGTAGTTTACATTTGATGTGGATTTATTTTTAATTTTTTTTCTGGCTTTTTAGTGGTCCAGAGACCCCAAAAATGTTGTGTTAACTACACAGGCAATTTAAGATAGGTTTCAACTTAGGTTTTTTTTTTTTTTTTCCCTGCTCTTAACATAATGTAGCTATTACTTGTATGTAGCCTCAATGGTTTCCTTTATTGTTAGTTAACATTCCATGGCTTACCCAGTGGCTCAGCAGGTAAAGAATCCGCCAACCATGCGGGAAACATAGGGGATGCGGGTTCAGCCCCTGAGTCGGGAAGATTCCCTGGAAGGAGGAAATGGCAACCCACTCCAGTATTCTTGCCTGGAAAATTCCATGACAGAGGAGCCTGGCGGGGCTACAGTCCACTGGGTTGCAAAAAGTTGGACGTGACTAAGCACATAGCACTACTACTACTAACATTGAATGAGTATCTACAGGTAGATAGACGCTCCCTCCAGAAAGTGACAGTGATTATGATAGAGTGTCTTTGGATATGACTTTGGGAACAAGAACCATCTGGTAGGAAATCTACATTAAAGCTTTTTTTGCCTAATAATCCTTTATCAGCTGTTTTATAGATGCATTATTATGGAGAATTTATGGATTGGAAAGAAGCACATTTTTATCTGTAGGACAACAGTGTTTGGCTTCATTATCAGGAGCAATTGACAAACAGCTAAAACATTCTTTTGCATTGATTGTGCATAACTAAATGCTGATAGTATGATATTAATAGAGTGTTCTTGTCTCCTTGCAACAGAGAAAATGGTCCATTTCTTCACTCTCTAAGAAATATCCTTTAAGAAGGAAAGCAAAAATATCAATGTGAGGAATCCAGGAACAAAAATTCATAATCAACAGCTGAGAAAAATGAGTTGAGTGTTAGCATACACACACACATTCCCCGCAGCCTTCTTCAGGTTACCCTATTTAGTGCCTTAAGAGCCAGTAGCCATTCTACAAACTGTATGGAATGGAGCTGAAAGGTCAGAGACCCTCAGAACTTGATTCTCTCCCTCTATGAGCATTGGCTTTCAACATGAATGACGGAACCAGTCAAGTCACAGTGAAGTGAATGCATTGTCAGGAAAGGTCATTATACAGGTTTGTTTCATTCATTTATCTTTTAAGTTGTACAAATGGTACAAAAATATGAAAATGAATTTTTAAAAAGAAAAATTTAAGACATAATTTTAACTTACTATTTTTTTTAACCTGATTTGTATCTATTGGTCTTACTGGCCATAAGCAAAATTTAGTGTAGAGATACTGTGATCACTCACCTAGAGCAAGACATCCTGGAATGTGAAGTCAAGTGGGCCTTAGGAAGTATCACTATGAATAGAACTAGTGGAGGGATGGAATTCCAGTTGAACTATTTCAAATCCTGAAAGATGATGCTGTGAAAGTGCTGCACTCAATATGCCAGCAAATTTGGAAAACTCAGCAGTGGCCACAGGACTGGAAAAGGTCAGTTTTCATCCCAAAGAAAGGCAATGCCAAAGAATGCTCAAACTACCGCATTATTGCACTCACCTCACATGCTAGTAAAGTAATGCTCGAAATTCTCCAAGCCAGGCTTCAGCAATACGTGAGCTGTGAACTTCCAACCAACCATAAACTTGCTGGTTTTAGAAAAGGCAAAGGAACCAGAGATCAAATTGCCAACATCCGCTGGATCATGAAAAAAGGAAGAGAGTTTCAGAAAAACCTCTATTTCTGCTTTATTGATTATGCCAAAACCTTTGATTATATAGATCACAATAAACTGTGGAAAATTCCGAAAGAGATGGGAATACCAGACCACCTGACCTGCCTCTTGAGAAACCTGTATGCAGGTCAGGAAGCAACAGTTAGAACTGGACATGGAACAACAGACTGGTTCCAAATAGTAAAAGGAGTATGTCAAGGCTGTATATTGTTACCCTGCTTATTTAACTTATATGCAGAGTACATCAATTGAAATGCTGGGCTGAAGGAAGCACAAGCTCGAATCAAGATTGCCGGCAGAAATATCAATAACCTCAGATATGCAGATGACACCACCCTTATGGCAGAAAGTGAAGAAGAACTAAAGAGCCTCTTAATGAAAGTAAAAGAGGAGAGTGAAAAAGTTGACTTAACACTCAACATTCAGAAAACTAAGATCATGGCATCTGGCCCCATCACTTCATGGCAAATAGATGGGGAAACAGTGGACACAGTGGCTGACTTTATTTATTTTTTTGGTCTCCAAAACCACTGCAGATGGTGATTGCAGCCATGAAATTAAAAGACGCTTACTCCTTGGAAGGAAAGTTATGACCAACCTAGACAGCATACTAAAAAGCAGAGATACTACTTTGTCAACAAAGGTCTGCTTTTGAACTGTGGTGTTGAGAAGACTCTTGAGAGTCTCTTGGACTGCAAGGAGATCCAACAAATCATTGGAAGGACTGATGTTGAAGCTGAAACTCCAGTATTTTGGCCACCACTGCAAACTCCAGTATTTTGCAAAAGCTGACTCATTTGAAAAAAAAAACCTGATGCTGGGAAAGATTGAAGGCAGGAGGAAAAAGGGACGACAGAGGATGAAATGGTTAGATGACATCACCAACTCCATGGACATGAGTTTGGGTAAACTCCGGGAGTTGGTGATGGACAGGGAGGCCTGGCATGCTGAGGTTCATGGGGTCGCAAAGAGACACGACTGAGTGACTGAACTGAACTGTTCACCTTTGGAAACTTTCTATTCTGTTCTTTAAATTATCTTTGTTGTCCAGTGAACTTGACTTGTTAATATTTCAGAGTATTTATAAGGACATTAAAGTTACATGATAGTTGCACCAGTTTAGCACGTCTCAGTGTCTTCAGTGACTATCAAAGGACCTGGCACAGAGTAGATGCTCGTGCATGTTTGTTAAGTGACTGAAACCATAACCTCCTGTCCAAACTTTCTTTTCCAAGATTCTCTCCCTATTTCCACCTCTGCCTTCAAAACCGTGCTTTTTTTCTCCCACTTAGATATAATTCACATGCCATAAATTCACCCTTTTAAAGTATACAATTCAGCAATTTTTACTAAATTCACAGAATTGTGGAACCATCATCACTATATAATTCAAGAATATTTTTTTTCTCCCCCAAAAGAAACCTCTACCCATTCATAGCCATTCCCCATTCTTCCCTCCCTCCAGCTCCTGTCAACCATTAATCTAGTTTCTGTCTTTTTGGATTTGCCTATTGAGGACATTTCATATAAATGGAATAACACAGTATGTGGGTGTTCTCCCCCATCCCCACGCCTGACTTCTTTCATTTAGGGTACAGTTTTCAAATTTTATCCATATTTTAGCTTTTATCAGTACTTCATGCCTTTTTATGGCTGAATAATTCCACTGTAAGTGTACACCACATTTTGTTATTCATTGATTATTTAATGGACATTTTATCCATTCATCAGTGATGGTCATTTGGGGTTTTCCACTTTTTGGCTATTATGAATAATGCTGCTATGAAAATATGTGTATAAAATTTCTTGAGAACATATGTTTTTATTTTTCTTGGGAAGATGCCTTGTTGTGGAATTGCTGGGTCATAGGATAACTGCATTTAAGTTTTGGAGGAACTGATTTTCCCCACCAGTTGCATCATTTTTCATTCTCATCAGCAATGTATGAAGTGCCCATATCTCCACATTCACATCAAACATTTTCTCCATTAAAAAAAAATTATAGACATCATTGTTGGTATGAGGTGATATCTTGTAGTTTTGATTTACATTTTCTACCGACTAAGGATGTTGAGCATCTTTTCATATACTTATTGGGCATTTGTATTTCTTATTTGGAGAAGTGTCTATTCAAATTTTTTGTCTATCTTAAAAACTCAGTTATTTGTCTTTTTGCTGTTGAGCTATAAATGTTCTTTATATATTCCAGATACTATACCCTCATCAGTTATGTGATTTGCAAATATTTTCTCCCATTCTGTAGGCTGTCTTTTCCACTTTCTTTCTGAAAGGATGCATGAAAGTTTTTACCCATGTTGAGTTCCAATTTATTTATTTATTTGGTGGCTTATGCTTTTGGTGTCAGGTCTAAAGAACCACTGCCTTATCTAATATCATGAAGAGTTACACCTATGTTTTCCACCAAGAGTTTTATAGTTTTAGCTTTTATATTTAGTTCTTTAATTCATTTTGAATTAATTTTTACATATGGCATGAAGTAGAGGTCTGGGTTCATTTTTTTTGCATGTAGAAATGCAGTTGTTCTACTACTATGCTTTTCTAGTACCTTCAAGGCTTTTCTCTCTGTGGCTGCTAAAATATCATTTCTCCAAGTGTGGCTCTTCATTATTTAACACAGTAATGTGGATAATTAAGTTATTTAATTGTAATGGTTATATAGTTATTTTAGGAAGAATAAACTTTCATTTTTTAGCCTAACTTTATTGTAAAAACATAATTATTTGTGTTTATTGTAAAAACATAATTGTTTCAGTAAAAGTAATATTGATTTAAAGAAAAATACTAAGAATACTATAATATGGAAGTTACTTAGGTTGACAAATATAATGACAGGTAGGGTTAAGAAAAGTATGGAAGATACCCTTTCATAGGTTGTAACTGACTAATGTTTAGATATTAAATGTTAATGTATTGCAGGAGGGGAATGAGCTGTTAAATCTTTTTAATTACTAAGAGCCACAAGTTTGGCACTCAATTAGTGCTCAGAAACAGTGATATAGGCACTTCTGCATATATTATTGGGGCTTCCCTGGTGGCTCAGATAAGAAAGAATCCACCTGCAATGCAGGAGACCAAGGTTTGATCCCTGGGTCAGGAAGATCCCCTGGAGGAGTAAACGGCTAGCCACTCCATATTCTTGCCTGGAGAATTCTATGGACAGAGGAGCCTGGTGGGGCTACAGTCCATGGGGTTTCAAAGAGTCAGACACAACTGAGAGACTTTCACTTTCATATATTATTACTGCTTTTAATTTGTACTCAGTTAACTCCCCTAACATCAAAATGGCCAGGAAAGAGCAAAGCCAGCTTGTGAGTTGAGGTCTCTGTCTTCCCTCTGAGCCTCTGCTGTGTCCTCTGTGTCAGGCTTCCTTTCACCACTTAGGACACATGACTCGCCCCGCTGCTGTGGTAGCCAGGCCACATGAGCATGGGAGGCCAGGCCGAGGAGTAAGCTGTGAGGTTCTCAGCCATCGCTTAACACCCTGAGATAGGTATTTGACCAGCTCTCCCCTTCCTCTCTCACCATTCTCTCTTTTCTTTTTCCTCTTCCTGTTTTCTCTTCTGAGAAGTTAGAATGGATATTTTATTATTTTGTTCATGTATGTGGTTACCTCTCATTTACCAAGGCTCACATTTGAAATAGGGCTGCGCCAATGAAAGATATATTCATTATTTTCATGAGTTATTACAATACATATGTAATCTCAGGTTCTGCACTTCGTTTTAGTTTTGTAAAGTTAATCTTGAATCTGTTTATTCCCTTTATTCTTGCTTTCTTCCTCCCTCCTTTTCCTCCTTCCTTCCTTTCATCCTTCTATCGATAGCACTAAGAAATCTGAAATATACAGAAAAAGAACAACTTCTTTGTTATTTCTCATTATCCTGAGAGACAATGAGATGATACATTGGCTTTTGAGTCTAAATCCTAGGATACTCCACTAATTATTAAATCTTGCTGAACTTTTTTCCTCGTAAAATAGAAGCCATAACATCTACCTCATAGAATTATTCTGAAAATTAAAGGAAATATATTTATAGTGTCTAATCATATAGTGGGTTATAAAATCAATGTAACTGTTACTCATTTTTTGCAAATTATATTATCATTAATGTTCTTAACCCAAAAATTTTGGCAAAAGTTAGAGTGCTTAAAAGTCTATACGTGACAGAAAACACTGGTGTTCTGTTGATTGCTAAGTGGCTCCTTGTACAGATAGTTTGAGACTCTTGGATGTGATGGAAACATGTGACTAGTATTCTGAATGTGCATATATTAGAAGTGTGCTTATGACTCTCAAAAAAAGGCCATTTTTTCCTTTTGTTATCAAACATGATATTAAGTATATTTGTTGGCAACATCAACATATTCTTAATAACCAGAGGTGTATGAGCTAAAATATAAGTGAAGAGTCATGATCCTTGGCTAATCCAATTCCAAAAATACCCTGCTGAATTGTACACATTGTCTTTATATTAAGTAATATACACTAGAGGATCTGTAATTTATATTTCTGTAGAAGAATTCTACCACAGTTTGCAAACCATGATACTCTGAGCATATAAAGCAACATTGTAGGTATTGTTTTGTCACTAGAACCTGACTTGATATGTACTGTTAGGATGATGTGGGCTTCCCTGATAGCTCAGTTGGTAAAGAATCCACCTGCAGTGCAGGAAAACCTGGTTTGATTCCTGGGTCGGGAAGATCCCCTGAAGAAGGGATAGGCTACCCACTCAGTATTCTTGGACTTTCCTTGTGGCTCAGCTGGTAAAGAATCCACCTGCAATGAGGGAGACCTGAGTTCGATCCCTGGGTTGGGAAGATCCTCTGGAGAAGGGAGAGGCTACCCACGCCAGTATTCTGGCCTAGAAAATTCCATACAGTCCATGGTGTTGCAAAGAGTCAGACACGACTGAGCAACTTTCACTTTCACTAGGGCAATGTAAAATACACCGGTGTAATTTCAAGCATTTTGGTCTAGTGTGGCACACAGTGAGTAAATGCATTTTTTATTTTGCTAGCTAGCACATATGTATTCTTAACAACAAAAAAAAGTTCATCTTTGCCATGTGCAATGTTCTGTGTTTTCTGATCTATTCTATTTCATCAACTAGTGTCACTAAATTGGCTTCAAAAGCCACTAAAATGTTGCTACCTGCAGTTTGATAAACATTTCATTTTAAGATGTAACCACTTCACTTTTGAATCCCTTCCAGAATCAAACCAAGGAATTGTTTGAAACATCTAGAAAAATCTTACAAATATTTATGAACTTTTAAAGTATTTTCCATTTTGTGCCTGTCAATCTGTTTCACGTTGGTTAAAAGTACTTTATTTAAAATAAGAGAACAAAAGCACTCAAATGCACTGTAGAATTGTATTGTATTCCCTTTAAGTACAATAAAAGATAATTCCACTGAATCTATATTATGCTCTTTCATTTTTGCCTTTATAATTTCTATTAATTTTCCTGCACTTGATAAGGTTTGCATTTCATATGAAGTTCATCTTAACAAATGATTTGTATTGAATGTCATGTTTTAAATGTAAAAACAGAGTATATTATCACAATGAAAAGGAAGCATGTCGAATAAAAGAGCAGACGGACAGGGCCTGATTGATGTTCGAAAGTTATTTTTGCTGTGAACTCCCGTCAGCCCAGAAATCATAAAACAGAAAGGAGGCTTGGTTCAGCTCACACGCCCTTAGGGGATGTATGGAAAAGGATTTAAAATTCTGATAGAGTAACTTCAAAAAGTAGCAGCTGAAATAATTTATTTCACTACAGAACAGCCAACTGAACTTTTACATTGAAATTATTCTTTTTGAACTTGCATGTGGTGGCAGGAAAGCTCAGTGGTCTCTGCATCTCTGTGTGAAGGGTACCTGCCTTCCTGTTCGCAAACCAAAGAGCAGCGTCTTCTCTGGGTTCTCTTGCACTTTCCCACTGATCATTCCCTGGCAAAAACAACCAAAAGTCTATGCTTTCAAATAAAGGTGATGAGGGGAGGTAAAGAGGAGAAGGTTGAGGCTATTGGAGAAGTTTATCTATTCTTCCTTAGGAAAAGTTTCCAAAGGTTGGTTTTGGGCATTGTGTGAAAGGAGTAGAGAAAAATATTGGGGCATTTCCCCCTGTAATGACTGCTACATCCAATTAGCTGGAATTGTAGCATTTGATCTGGGTGGACCTTCAGATCATCTTAGAAGAAGAAATAGAGAAGTAATGAACCAGGCAAGGGCCACTGCTCCTTGATACATGGCATTCCTTTTCATTCTCTGTGGTCTTTATCAAGCTACACCTGGGCAGCTCCATGCACCTCTTTGTTCTGCGAGACATTGAGATGATGTCCACCAAGGAAAAAGCAACTCTGTCACTTCTGGAAAATGTTTCCCAACCTGACCCCATCTATGATGGTTGTATGTTTCATCTGGTGAACCAGAATATACAGAATAATGACAATGATGATGCCAATAACCTATAAATACCCTTCTATTGTATTAATTTAAAGCAACAATACATTTGATAAAGAGTAGATTTATATGTATATGTATGAGGATATGTAACCTATCATGTATTCAATCTACAAAAAATTCCCCCATAAGAATTGCCAGACTCTTTGTAATAAGTAGAATGATTAATTCTACTTATCTACGTGGTCTGAAACTCACAGGTTGAAAACCATTGCTCTAAAATTTGAAAGATCACTATCAATCAGGTGAGGCAAATGCAGCTCAAAGGAATCCCTGAATTACTCATTTAAATGGTCAGACACAAAACATAAAAATAAAAAAGAGAATGAATAAAAAATGTATTTATAATTTGCCTTTATTGATATCCTTAGATACTAATAGGGAAAGCCCAAAGGATAGAAAGTTGTATGCTTGTTTTTAGATAAATACTTCCCTGGAAAATACAGATTTTATTTTTTCAGATGAAATCTCTCTATACTGCTGCTATGAATAGTGTTTGAAATTTTAATAATTTCCTATGCTGATTACCTAAATATGTGGTTTATTATTAAAAATTGCTGATGCAGATAATTGGTACCAAAATAAACAAAAAAAGACACAATGACAGTAATAATATCAATAAAACCAAGCTTTCACATACACTTCCAGCAGATGTGAAAGAATTAGAATTATAGAGTACATTTTTAATTTATATTATTGTATTTTTAGTTTGTTTTTTTTATTTGAAGAGGAAATATTTTCGTTCTAAAACAAACATTTTATGGTCAGATATAGAACTTGAAACCTGGAAAATTTTGCTTTGAGGTAGATGTTAATGTTGAATCACTTCATGATTTATAGTTAATGAGCATTTTTCTAATGTTGAATAGAGATAGTTAACTGGAAAGCGATCTCTAGTTAATAAGCTTTTACAATTAAGACTAATTTTGTCCCCCATTGAGGAATAGCTGGATTGCATTCTATGCTAATGAAACTGTTTTTCAGTGAAGCATACAGTGATTTTCATAATTCTAGTCCTGGCTAGGATGTTGGAAAAATGGTGCATAGCAAAAGTAATTAAAATGGGATTTAAAGCCATATTTTGGAAAGCTTCTATTTTTCAAGATTGTTATTTGTGAGTGCTTTACTTCTGAAGTCTCAAAAATTTCAGACCTGAGAGTAAATTTGGTGTTGAGGAATGTTGTGGGCTTTGATTCAAATTCCAGCTTTGTTACTTTTGGATCAGTGATCTTAATCAATTTGCTTAATGATGTGATATATAACTTGCAGGGTTGTTAGGAAGTTGTATATCAAATCTAAAGTACTTGTCATGCTATATTCGATACGTCTTGTTGCTCTTATTATAATCACTAGTATTATTACCACTATCACTCACAAAGTGGTTATTATTCCTATATCATTTAGCAGTTGAGCCTTTTGCTGAAAGTAAACTCCTTTTTAATGAAGGCATCAGGTTAAATATATCCAATAGAAAATAAACAAATAGACTTTGAATACATCATTGTGGCCAATGGATGATTATGAAATGCTGAATCTAGTAAGCTGTCTCAATTTCTCTAATAAGACAGAAAGGATGAAATTTCTAGAGGGACCCAGATTCTCACAGCATGAGTTGTTCGGTCACCTCTAGGCGGTGCCCTCTTTAAAGTGAATATTGCTACTCTCTCAATTGTATTTTTGTTATTTAGTCACTAGGTTGTGTCTGACTCTTTTGCCTCCCCATGGACTGTAGCCTGCCAGGATCTTCTGTCCATGGAATTTCCCAGGCAAGAATACTGGAGTGGGTGGCCATTTCCTCCTCCAGGGGATTTTCCTGAGGCAGGGATTGAACCCCACTCTCCTTTATTGGCAGGCAGTTTCTTTACCACTGAGCCACCAGGGAAGCCCCTTGGCAATTGTGTACAACGTTGTAAAATATCAGTACATTCCTTTGAATGCCCCAGCATCCCATCCAGGACTTTTCTCTTACTCTTGTCCAGACTACAGTATTGATTTATCCAAGAACATTTCAACCTACAATATACTTTCCGCTAGAAAGGTAAAGTGTTTACTCTACTAAGGAAATAGCAGGGTGGATGAGAGCTTTGTATGGAAAGAACAAGGAGAGGTGCTGGGAACAGACTAACTTGGATGTGGTTGTGGTAGGTCTCTCCACAAGGTGGCACTCATTCTCCCTTCTTTATTTTATTTTATTTTTTTTTCAATTGACAAAAATAAATTTGTCACTTAGTTTCCACCATCACAGAACACATATTGTTGATTTATGTATTAACTGTAGCTGGTTTCAAGTAATTTAAAAACACCCTATCATGTTTCTTACTCTTAGTAGTAAGTATATAATTTTACCTCCTCAAGGCTCTATTTGGGTTTCCCTGGTGGCTTAGTCAGTAAAGAATCTGCCTGCAGTGTGGGCAACCCAGGTTCTATCCCTGGGTTGGGAAGATCCCCTGGAAGAGGGCATGGCAACCCACTCCAGTATTCTTGCCTGGAGAATCCCCATGGACCTATCTGGGGTTGAAAAGAGTTGGACATGACTTGAGTGATTAACCACAGCACAGCAAGGCTCTATTCGGATGTGAATACACTCACTACTTATACTTAAAAGTACATGCTCACCCCCACTCCAACTTCCAGATGTAACAAAACTGATATTAACCTCCTAATTTTTTTTTTGCTAAAATCTCTGTAGAGTATAAACTATGAAAAATACAACTGAAAAGCCAAAAGGCACAAACTGTCAAGTTATAAGATAAGTACTAGAGTTGTAATGTACAATGTGATAAATATAATTAATGTTCTTGCTTGGAGAATCCCAGGGATGGGGGAGCCTGGTGAGTTGCCGTCTATGGGGTCTCACAGAGTCGGACACTGAAGTGACTTAGCAGCAGCAGCAGTGAATGTTATATGTAAAAGTTGTTTAGACAGTGAATCCTAAAAGTTTTCATCTCAAGGAAATTTTTTTTTTCTGTTTATTTAGTTTTGTACCTATATAAGAAGATGGATGTTCATTGGACTAAACAATCACTAAATGTAATAATCATTTCATTTTATTTGATAACCATTTCATGATGTATGTAAGTCAAATCATTATGCCGTGTATCTTAAGCTTATATAGTGCTGTATGTCAGTTATCTCTCAATAAAATTGGGATAAAAAGTAAAATACAGTTGAAGACTAAAAAGAATCAGAATAACATAAGCCCCCTTTTGTTTTCATTATCATTTTAAATTTTAAGTGGACATACTTTTCCATTTGAAAGAAAACCTCTGATACCTCCATCTGGACATGTGTCAGAAGCATATTTACCACCAAAGAGCCTTGGGTCTCCTTACTCTTTTTAGTGATGGGAAAAGTTACCACTGTAGTCTTGTCACTCAAGTTAACTTCACTGGAGTCTGTGCAACCATTCAGTTTTCCTTAAAGCAGGAAAAACACTGATTCATTAGATTATTTTTAAGAACAAATACAAAGTAATACATGTTACTTCTTCAAACATTAAAGTTATGCTATCAATTTCCTTAAAAATAGGTTTTAAATGATAGATGCTAAGTAAATAAACAAAAGGGGATTTAATGGACGATTTCATGCCTCTATCTTTAGCACTTGCATCAGATTTTCTTTCAAAAGATTTAGAAGGCATGGACTATATGTGGGCAAAATGATAGCTTACTTGATTTTTAACATGGTGATAATGAGCCCCTACTGAGAAACTCTTATTCTTAGAGTTCACAGTGTCTAGATTTCTTTTGGAGGGTAGACTTTAGGGTAGTTTATGGTGACTGTAAAGACAGATTGCTGAAGGTTAGAGTAAATTCTTTCCTGCCTTGATCATAACAACTATTATTAGGGAGTCTTTGCCTTATCTTTTAGGACGCTAACCCTGTTGGAAGCTGATGTTGCAGAATGCTTGCCCTCACATGGCCAAAGTCATACTTTGAGAGGAGGCATAAAAATCTTTAGAAGGTTCTAAGAAGAAAAAAATATTTCAGAGAGGAAACTAAAACATATCAGAATGTTCAACGGAAAACAAAGCTAAAGCTTCAGTAACTTTAGTAAAGATAAAAGATACTGCTCTAACTTGTTACATGGACTAAATATTAAACTAAGCCCTTCCTAGTTTCTAGCTCATTCACGCTCCCAGTGTTCCTAATATGACAAAAATCATCATCCTGCTTGTTAACAGAAAGGATGGCTGAGAATCAGAAAGGATTTAGACCTAAGATTTTTATTCCAAAGCCTGAGACTAATCAATACACATCCCTGGCTCAATATACATCACTGGACATCAGTGATGTCCAACTCTTTGCAACCCCATGGACTGTAGCCTGCCAGGCTCCTCTGTCCATGAAATTTTCCAAGCAAAAATACTGGAGTAGGATGCCATTTCATCCTCCACGGATCTTCCTGACCTAGGGATCAAACCCACATCTCTTGTGTCTCCTGCATTGGCAGGCAAATTCTTTACCACTATGCCACCTGGGAAGCCACTGACTTAGAGGAGCATAGAATGGTAGAATTTGACTACTGGCATTAAACCTAAGTACGGAATATTTTTATTTAAGTATAGTTCAGTTAGTTGTTCCACCCTTTCAAATTATAAGGGAAAGTATGCTTCCCAGGTAGTGCTAGTGGTAAAGAGCATGCCTGCCAATGCAGGAGACATAAGAGATGTGGGCTCAATTCCTGAGTCAGGAAGATCCCCTGAAGGAGGGCTTGGCAACCCATTCCAGTATTATTGCCTGGAGAATCTGATGGACAGAGGAGCCTGGAAGACTACAGTCCATGAGATTGCAAAGAGCTGGACATGATGAAGTAACTTAGCACAGCACAGCATGCTTTCAGTGAACTCAAGAGAAATTTTGATTTGATACATGGAGGAAGTCTAAATCCTCAGGGTGCAAAAACAGTGAGTAAACTAAAAAGGTCCTTGTGGATCTGAATAAAAAATATTCAAGAAGCAAGGGGTCATAACTACTTTCCTAGTTATGTGGGTCAATCTTCAGAACATAAGGAACTGCACAGGTATCTCCTTTTAGAGATTTTTATTATGAGTGTAAACACCTTATGTGAAATATATTTCATACATATTGAACTCAATCAGCATCATTCCTCATTCACTTCTCAGCTCTGCCAGTATAAAGCCCTAGAACGTTCAGTAGTTGGCACACCCCAATATGATCATTTTTCTCATTAATCACTTTTTCATATTCTCATCAAACTAAGCACACCATCTTCTTTTATTTGTTATAACAGTGTGGAAGTCTATTCTTGCTTTCATTTATCTAGCTATTCATATACTGTGGGAGAGGTAGATTTTTCTCCATGTGTTTTGCTATTTTTGAGTGAGTATGTACTGTTTCTTTTGGCTGAAGTGGAGCAGGGAAGGAGAGTTTAAAGAGATACATGTAAATTTCTTTGAATAAAGTAGAATTATTATCATTGTTGTACAGTCGCTAAGTTGTGCCCAAATCTTTGCGACCCCATGCAGCAGAATTCCCTGTCCTTCTCTGTCTCTTGGAGTTCACATAAACTCATGGCCATTGAGTTGGTGGGCCATCCTCTGTCCCACCCTTCTCTCCTGCCCTTAATCTTTCCCAGCATCAGGGTCTTTTCCAATGAGTTGGCTCCTCACATCAGGTGGCCAAAGTATTGGAGCTTCAGCTTCAGCATCAGTCTTTCCAATGAATATTCAGGTCTGATGTCCTTTAGCGTTGACTGGTTTGATCTCCTTATTGTCCAGGGGACTCTTAAGAGTCATCTCCAGCACCACAGTGCATAAGTGTCAATTTTTTAGCACTCTGTCTTCTTAGTATCAGTACGGAATTTCAAAAATTTATGGGAACTCTAGAAATTCTGGTCTTAGAGGAGATCTCACAACTTTTCAGCATTGACAAAACATTGGAAGTCTTTTTGAAAACTGTGAGGAAAAATATGTTGCTGGTCTGATCCAGCCATAAACTGGTCTCGGTGATCCTGAAGTATACATTCAAATTTCTTAAAGTCCCACTTTGAACTTTGTTGTTATTGTTGGCCAGTTGCTAAGTCGTGTCTGACTCTGTGCAACCCACAGACTATAGCATGCCAGGTATCTCTGTCCTCCACTATCTCCTGGAGTTTGCTCAAATTCAGGTTCATTGAATTGGTGCTGCTACCTATTTCATCCTCTGCTGCCCCTTTCTCTTTTTGCCTTCATCTCCACTGAACTTTAGTATTTTTTAATTTTATTTGCCATCTCAGTAGTTATGCAAAAAATGCGCCTGCATACTCAGTTGTGTCTGACTCTTTACAACCCCATTGGACGGTAGCCCACCAGGCTCCTCTGTCCATGAAATTTTTCTGTTAAGAATACTGGAGTTGGTTGCCATTTCCTTCTCTAGGGAATTTTCCTGACCCAGGGATTGAATCCCCATCTCCTGCATTGGCAGGTGGATTCTTTGCCATGAGCCACTTGGGAAGCAGAATTATGCAAAAACACCTTAGTGTTTATTTTAGTTATTATTTTTAATTGTTTGTATGGCTATGTTTTAACCTCCCTTATGATAGTTCTCTACCTCACTATTCTTGTGAACTTTTGTATAGCCCCTTTATTTGTGAGGCACTGCCTGGGTACTGATTTGGTATTTATTGTTTGTTTGTTTTTGTTATTGTTGTTTTATTGTTGAGCACAGCATGACATGTGGAATCTTAGTTCCCTGATAAGGGACCAAACTCGGGCCCTCTGTAGTGAAAGCATGGAGTCCCAACCACTGAGAAGCCCCTGAGTACTGATTTGTATAACAGGTCAATTCTTTATACACACACAAATGTGTGTGTGTGAGTGTGTGGGTGTGTATGATAATATGTTTTAATCAGATATCAGTATATTTGTTACATGACCTCATTATGTTGCTTTATTCTTTTATGTGTTGTAGATCAGATATTTTAGTTTTATATATCTGTGCTCATCCATCTTGCCTCTGATGAGATTCTAACAGACTCCATTTTTTCAGTATTAGGAATTTATCTCTTCTTGGTAGCTGAAGAGGAACTGTGGTTTTTTTTTCCCTCTAGTTTTCAATAAAATGTTCAACTCTGACTCATCTGGAATTAATATACTGTGTAGTATGAGAAATGACTCTAAGATTTTTTTTTCTATACCGATATCACATTTGCCCAATGCTATTTACTAAACAGTAATTTCTTCCTCTATTGTTGTAGATTATTATAATCATTTGAATTATATCAATCTTGAATTTTATCAATCTTGGTTCTATTCCATAAGTCTGTTTTTTGAACTATTTTTTAATATATAATTATTGCTTTGTGATTTTAACCTCTAATAGAATAAAACATGCAGAGATGTATTAAATTATTTTATTCTTTGGAAAAAATGATCCATTCACATCTCCTGTTTCCTTCTTCCAAGAAAAAGAAAAAAGTTATATTAACTTCTAAAACCAACTAAAATGGTCAAGGAGAATTAATGTTATGAGTTGGGAATGAATGACAGATTATTTAGGATAACACAGTATGCCAAGTGAGTTTTATCAGCTGATGCAGTGGTGTGATTGACAGTTTTCACTGAATCATTTTATGTATCTATGAAGTTAGGAAATGAAATCTGTGGTCTCTGAGTTCCTTAGAATGCTAGAAATCCTATGACTTTTTTTTTCTAAAATGCTATAATCATTTCAACACCTCCAATGTCTGACAGCATATAGGCTTTGTGATGGGAAGACAAGCTGAGACATTGTCTCCTGTAGGAAACCATCCCTAACTGCCACCACAACCCCTATACCCACGTCTCCTGCAGCCTCTCCCCCTCTACACCCCTTTGGTACCCTGCAGGTATTACTGCACAGGCCCTGGAACAACACAGTAGAAGAAAAATAATTTCTTAAATGAATTCAGTCCATGCAAGGCCTGTGGAGTGACCTTCACTGTTATAATATTTTCCCCTGTGGGTGGAAGCAAGACTAATTTTCCAGACCTGAAAAGTTGGAGGTTCAGGCATCACAGGAATCTGCCTGAGTTGCTTTCAGGAGGCAGCTTTATCCTAGCTATGGCTCAGATGTTCAAGATCGGAGTGAAAGCTAAAATGAGAACTGAAATACCTGATAACCACAGTGACAGGATGAACATATGTGGACGCTTTAATCTCTCTTCTTAGTCCAGGAGGAACAGCAGGACCTGTGTATACATACCGAGTTAGAAACTTAGAATATTTTGGGTCTCTTTCCCAAAAAAGCTATAAAAATACTCTAAAGTTTTGAACTTGAAGCTATTGCATCTTTGCACTGTAATTTATTGTCCGCTGCCAGTGATAACCTGGTTATTCCTGTTACAAGAGCATGTGGCGCTGAGACTCTGTAAACTGTATTTATCTAGACAATGATAATATATAATGCTGCAAATAGAAATGAAATTTTCCCATCTAGCATGTTTTCTGATTACATCTTAAAGACTATTTTGGTAAATATATCTAAAGAGAAGGTGGGGATATTTACAGCTGTAAACTATCCTTGCACAGCAGAGATGTAGTCCATTAATTCTCAGAGCTCCAGGCAAGGCTGACAATTCATAAGTGGTAAATCCAGAGAGTTATGAAGATATTAAATCTCACATCTGGTGAGAAAATGTGTTATTTCACTGGGTTGATTGATGGACACTTTCCCGTTACAGTGCAATTTGGGAAATCGCACTGTTAATTGCTAGGGTTTTAGCAAAGCTCTGTAGTTCAATTCCAATTACTTTAGTTTTGAAAAACAGAACAGCTGGATGGTGAAATTGCCTGGAGCTGTCACCAAGGGAGGGCACAAGCCAGCCACCCGACCTCTGCCATTCCTGCCTTGGATTTTCTACAGAACTGTTAGGTAGTGAAATCGCAGGCTCCTGGTATTATATCTCCTTGCCCTGAGCTTTCTTTGGGCTCAGGAGCAAGTCTGTTTGCTCACCGCTCAGGTGATCACTACCCCATCATCTGGAGCCCTCCTGTGGTTACTCATTTGCCTCCCTCTTCAACGGGGAGAGATGAGAAAAGTTAAATTTCATCACTTCCTGATCCCTTACTACAAGGTGATCACTTTCTTGTCTTAGAGACAAGCACAGCTTTAAACTTCCTCCTCAGAGTTTTCTTTTGCTGTCATGTTGACCTTTCAAGTCTCTGTCTATGGGGCAAATTACATGTCTCCACACACTATCTCTTTGTCTCTGGCTAAATACAGAATGAACAGCTCCAGTCGCGGTTTGGAAGTGGCCTGGTACCAGCAGTTAACTGTAATCAAATTGGGCGATTCAGCCCCCACTCCCTGCCTCGCCCAGGCTCACTGACGGAGCCAGATGTGTTTCAGATGCTTTCTTAGGTTAATATAATATGGGCTCCAGGAGGCTCTGCCTGACTTGGTACAACTATGAGTATATAAGAGGCTTTCTTCAGTAGCTTCAGGATTTAAGAGCCATAATGAAATGAGGGCAAAGCAACTCTGACAAAATCTTGGTGAGGACAAAAGTTGGGGGTTTTCAGGGGAATATTTGTGAGAGAGGAAAAGCTTAGTTATGTAGATGGGAGATTTAGAGAAAATATCTTGCTTTCCAGAATCTCTTCTTACTTTCAAAATCTATTTTGAAATTGTAAATTCAACAAAAATTTTAATGCCCTGTTGACACTCTTGAGCTATGTGTTCAATGTATTTTGACAAGTTAAGCTGAGGGACAAGGGCTGCAGAGAAGGGATCTACCCCTCTGGAAGCTGTCCTGAGCAATGGACTCTGCCCCCAAGCCTACATAATATTAATACTTGGTAAATCAAGTACCTGCCCAAACTACTCTTACTCTTGGGGGAATCCTTTTTGGGAGACTTACTCCTCCTCCCTTCCTTGGAAGCATGCAACATGACTATATATCTCTGTGGTTTGTGCCTTGTTTTAACAAAATTATTAGTATGCATGCTCTGTCACTCAGTTGTGTCCCACTTTTTGCAGCCCTATGGACTGTAGCCCCCCAGGCTCCTCTGTCCGTGGGATTTCCCAGGCAAGAATACTGGAGTGGGTTGCTATTTCCTACTCCAGGGGGTCTACCTGACTTGCATCTCTTGCATCTCCTGCATGGGTAGGTGGCTTCTTTACCACTGTGCCACCTGGGTTAACAACCCCCTGTACTCTCAAAAGAGTCTAGAATAAGATAATAGATTATATAGTCACCATGACCATTATTGTATGTGTTTTGAACCACAAACAACATTGAACCTGAGAGTAAATCTTATGAGTGAAATTTCCTCAGTCTCCCTAGATTGTCCTGTCTTGCTCTGAACCTTTGTAGACAGATTCCCCAAGGAGTGGCCCATCCCTCAATCAAGCCCTGTATAAAATCCAAAGGCCATGAAAATTTATATCTGGTAGAACCCTTAAAACAAATTAAAAAAAAAAAAAAAACTCCTCTGCAAATTAAAGGGATTAAGTACTTTCAAAACCAAGACTTAATGGTGTTCGTCAACATTCACTGTTGTCAGTTGTCATTATTTTTTACTTTGTATTTTGCATCAATGGCAAATTGTCACTTCTGAAATCTTGGTATATTAACTTTCTAAGCTGTTGAATTACTGCCTCTGTTTTCTTTTACACTTAACAGGCCCATTTCTTTCACTCTTCTCTTGTAGGTCATCTTTTCACCTTCTCATCTCTGGGTGTCTCTCCTGTTATCTTTCCATGCTAGCTTCTGGCTCATTTATTTTCTGAAGACTGGGCAGAGCTTTTGATCAAGGTATGTCTGGAGGTGAGCAGAGGTAGGATTGTTTATGTGTACCTTTTCAAGAGAACCTAAGCACTACCAACCATTCTCTTCCTTTCCAAAACTGTGTTCCTAATATGCATTTTAAAAATGGAGACTTGACTCTTCAATATATCCTTCTAAAGCCATTTCTTGATAGTATGGATTTTATCAGCTTCTTTAAATGTATGTACTATATATTTTTCTTCATTGAAATTAATTTACACTCAGCCTTCTGTATCCACTGTTTCTGCATCTGTGGGTTCAACCAACCACAAATAAAAAATATACAAAAAAAATCCCAGATATTTCCAAGAAGCAAAACTTGACTTTGCTGCACTGGCAAATATTTACACTTGTATCAGGTATTATAAGTAATCTAGATGACTCAAAGTAGACTGAAGGATGTACAGAGAATATATGCAGATACTGTGGCATTTTTTCCAAACTTAAAACTTTTTATTTTGTATTGGGGATTAGTCAGTTAATAATGTTGTAGTAGTTTCATGGGAACAGTGAAGGGACTCAGCCATACATATGTATGTATCCATTCTCCCCCAAACTCCTTCCTATCCGGGCTGGCACATAACATTGAGCAGACGTCCATGTGTTTTACAGTAGGTCCTTGCTGATTATCCATTTTAAATATAGCAGTATTTACATGACCTTACCAAAGTCCCTAAATGATTCTTACCCTCAGCAACCCTGTTTGTTTTCTAAGTCTGTGAGTCTCTTTCTGTTTTGTATGTTCATTTCTATAATTTCTTTTTTTGATTCCGCATATAAGGGAATATAATATAATACAATTTTCTCCTTCTCTGACTTACTTCACTCAGTATGACACTCTCAGGGTCCATCCATGTTGCTGCAAATTCTCAGCCATTAATAAAAATGAAACGATGTCATTTTATATAAGGCACTTGACATCCACAGATTTTGGCATCTGTAGGGGAATTGAAACCAATCCCCCACAGATACTGAGAGACAACTTGTGTAATACTCCTAATAACAGGGGCCATTTATTTAAATTCCAGTTTATACTGTCAACCAAAATAATGTGGGAGGTTGCAAAAGAGAGAATAGTTTATTTAGGGTTTTAAGAATTGAAGCTTGAGAGACCCAGATTTCAGTAAGCTGAAAGTTTGTTTTGAAGAAAGGAGTGAGTCAGAGGCTTGTAAAGACAGAAAGCACTAGGTTATTAAAAGTTGCCTGGCGAGAATTTTTATTGAAGCTAGTCAGAAAATATTTGTCCTTAAGGAATCATGAGTTATTTTAGGGTAAGGGTCAGATAAGTATCTTGAATTTCTGGCAGGTGTTCTAGATGATTTCATCATGTCGGTAGGCTGAGACAGTGCATAAGTCACACGTCCTTAATGGCCTCCTGGCTCCATTTAAGAGAGTGCTCTTAGCAACAGCAACTCCATTTTGATTTTCCTTTCACAGTACTCAATCTTGATCTTCTAGAAAGTCCCCAATATTCCATTGTATTTCATTCTCTTCCTTTCCAAAACTGTTATTGCACAGAAAATTGGATATTTTTTATTTTTAGTAGTTCAGTTATTCATAGTTTTGTAATCATTTCCTGTGTGTGATTTCTGTCTCCCTGGCCACATTTAAACCATACTGGGTAGTGGAAACCATGTCTTCATGCACTTTTCAGACCTCTTACGGAACTGAGGTGAATGTCAAATGCATGTAAAAAATTGCATTATTTATTTCGCTTGACAGGTCCTTGACCAAAGATATCAGTATCATTTTTTTGATAAAGGAACCATTTCAGTCAAGGCTCTTTGATTGGAAGCATCAGAAAACACTTCTTACTTAAGTAAAGGGAGAATGTTGCTGGGGCTTCCTAGGTGGCTCAGTGGTAAAGAATCCACTCACTGATCCAGGAGACGAAGGTTCAGTCCTTGGGTTGGGAAGATCCCCTGAAGTAGAAAATGGCAACTCACTCCAGTATTCTGGCCTAGAAAATTCCATGTTAATGGGCACGATTCCATGTTAATGCAAAGAGCCACGACTGAGTGTGCACACACACACACACACACACACACTGAAAGGTTATGAAGGTTGCCCAGAAAATTGAAGGAACAACAGGAAACCTAACCTTAGAAACAAGTGGGCCTATAGCAGCCCTGAGGTTACACATAATTGTTATTAATAAGAAAATCATTTGTTCTTTGTGTTGTTTGGTTCAAGATTCAAGTTTTAAAACTGAACTCAGGTCTTGTATTCACTTTTGAACAAGGGGAAGTGAGCATCTGAATCAGGGTTACCTTCATGACTGGGACCAGTGAATGAATAGACTTCAAATAGCCCTACCTCTAAGCCCTCCTCTTTCCTCCATGCTGCTTCAGACTCCACACATCTAAAGGTACAGGGATAGCGTCACCAATCCATTGAGTGTTCTTGGATCTATCTCACTGTCTTTTGTTTTGCATTTCTTACCCAAGCAAACATGCATAGAGCTTGACTATTCTTTAATGCATTTACTTGTAGATCATCCTATAGCTTTCTCCATTTAGAGATTTTATTATAAGATTTTATATCTCTGTGGCATCTACTGGATTGCTATGCAAGTTAAAGTAATAAATGACAATGCAAACTTGCCAGTTTTGATAGAATTCTCTTAACAAGGGGAATTTATGCATGATTTGAAAACTCTGAGTTATAACAATTTTATTATACATTCCCTTTAGTCATATGTTCAAAGTAATGTGCTATCACATTATACTTACCAACTAAATTTTAAAAATGGAATTTCTCAAAATATGTGAAGTTGTTAAAAAATTATTTTTTCTATATTGTTCATATTACTTCTAGATAACATTAACCTCCTCATTCTTAAAAGTAGATATTTTCTACAGAGCGCTAATATATATAATATATATAGTCAAAGGTAGCCTCTTGGTAAACATTAAAAGAGAAGGTATCATAGACTCTGAAATTATTATGTCCTATACAGTAATATTTTTTCTTTGCACTATCAAGATATTATATTAGATATAAATAAATTACTTTTTAAAAGTTGTGTCATATTATGATGAATGCAATTAGTAGTTTATTAATTAACATTGAATATTTTATTATAAAATTGTCAATTTATCACTAATAATTAAAATAAATTCTGTATCTTATTTTTTAAACAATTTATCATTTATTTATTATTATTATTTACTTCACAATATTGTATTGGTTTTGCCATACATCAACATGAATCCACCATGGGTGTACACATATTCCCCATCCTGAACCCCTCTCCCACCTCCCTCCCTGTACCATCCCTCTGGGTCATCCCAGTGCACTAGCCCCAAGCATCCTGTATCCTGCATCAAACCTGGACTGGTGATTCATTTCTTATATGATATTATACATATTTCAATGTCATTTTCTCAAATCATCCCACCCTCTCCCTCTCCCACAGAGTCCAAAAGACTGTCCTATACATCTGTTTCCCTTTTGCTTTCTCACATACAGGGCTATCTTCCATATATATACATTAGTATACTGTATTGGTGTTTTTCTTTCTGGCTTACTTCACTCTGCATAATAGGCTCGTTTCATCCGCCTCATTAGAACTGATTCAAATGTATTCTTTTTAATGGCTGAGTAATACTCCATTGTATATATGTACCACAGCTTTCTTATCTATTCATCTGCTGATGGACATCTAGGTTGAACCAGGAAGAAATAGAAAATCTTAACAGACCCATCACAAGCACAGAAATTGAAACTGTAATCAGAAATTTTCCAGCAAACAAAAGCCCAGGTCCAGATGGCTTCACAGCTGAATTCTACCAAAAATTTAAAGAAGAGTTAACACCTATCCTACTCAAACTCTTGCAGAAAATTGCAGAGGAAGGTAGATGCCACAAAAAAGAAAATTACAGGCCAATATCATTGATGAACATAGATGCAAAAATCCTTAACAAAATTCTAGCAATCAGAATCCAACAACACATTAAAAAGATCATACACCATGACCAAATGGGCTTTATCCCAGAGATGCAAGGATTCTTCAGTATCTGCAAATCAATCAGTGTAATACACCACATTAATAAATTGAAAAATAAAAGCCATATGATTATCTCAATAGATGCAGAAAAAGCCTTTGACAAAATTCAACATCCATTTATGATTTAAAAAAAAAAAACCTCTCCAGAAAGCAGGAGTAGAAGGAACATACCTCAACATAATAAAAGCAATATATGACAAACCCACAGCAAAC
>SJXQ01010246.1:53078-73077 GCA_006408695.1 Aepyceros melampus | reverse complement strand
TTGCCTGGAAAATTCCATGGACAGAGGAGCCTGGTAGGCTACAGTCCATGGGGTCGCAAAGAGTCAGACACAACTGAGTGACTTCACTTCACTTAACCATCTAGGGGCTTTCCAGGTGATGCTAGTGGTAAAGAACCTGCCTGCAAATTCAGGAGACATGAAATGTGGGTTAGATTCCCTGGATTGGGAAGATTCCCTGGAGAAGGGACTGGGTACTCACTCCAGTATTCTTACTTGGAGAATTCCATGGAGAGAGGAATCTGGTGAGCTACAGTCCATAGGGTCACAAAGAGTTGGACAGGACTGAAGTGACTTAGCACGTGTGTAGGTAACCATCTAGACTACTGACAAACCAGACTGCACCTCCCTTCTGCTGCTTAACTTCAGGGTATTTTTCTGATACTTTGACAGCTGCTTGATGCATGGCAAAAGCATTGGTGGGATAGAGTGTACATGTCTTGTTGCCATCTATGAATGTATCTTTTCTCCATTAATTTGGCCATTGGAGAAAGGGCTATTTGGTGCTTTGCCAAGGAGAGGCATGCTGTAGGTAATTTAGATATTGTCTTTGCCAATAATCCTCTTTGCAGCCCAGAACTGAGGTTGTTTTTGATCCCACAAATCTAGGTGCATTTTTCTATACCCTCAGAATTATATTTACTTTCAAAACATGGTTTCTTAATGCTAATACACAGGGTTAATTTCTTTTACCTAAAAGATTTAAATGACCGACTCCAATTTTGTCAGAACTCTTGGGATTCCCTGAATAAGAATTCAGGAATTGTATTGCTTCCAGCTATTCTGGGGCCAGCCTTGAATTGTTGCTAAGTGGCTGCTGGTTGGTCATGTGGCCTTTACTGGTATAGTCAGTGCTTTGACCACCCTGGCAAGTTTCGTTTACAAAGATGCTGAAAAGATTACCAGCACAATGTCTACTGCATGCTAGAATGTATGATATCTCTTACTTCAGAAAGATTTCTATTTGATAAATGTTGAGAGAGGGTCAGATGTAATGGGGCTGCTTGTGGATCCATAGAACTTTTCAGTTTGTCATAAGAAGGGTTGAATGCCTGTCCTCCAATTCTAGCAATCATGTTGGGACTGGAAACTTGATTCATGGACATTTAGTAAAAGCCATTTTCACCTTGGTGTAAGTTAGCTTATTGGTAGTGCAGTGAGCTGTTTGGGAAACTTCCTGGGGGAGAACCAGTTTTCTTGTTCTCTTGAGATCGTTGGATCTTCAATGGAAAGTTTTTTCCTCTTACTTACTCTTGGTAATATGATAATGCAGTCCAATTGTTTACATACTTTTTATTCTGTGCTGTGACAGTTGTCTTTCTTAAGTGACTTAGCAATAGCAATAGCACATAATTAAAATCATCGTAAACCTAAAATTAGAGATAGGTTCAGACAGATTTTTGATCTCTTTGGAGAACATCTGGTTATCTTTGAACACTCACCTGATTTCTCCTGAGTAGCCCAACTTAACTCTCTTCAGTCTGCAATCAGACTTCATAGCCTCCATTTATTTAGCTATGTCTCTTGGACTAAATTCACCATCTGAATTCTGTTCTTCATCTCTAGGATGATGTCATGCTGGTTTGCCTGGGGACAGTTATAGTTTATACCTGCCATCCTGAAAGTGAAAGTGAAAGTCACTCTGTCATGTCCAACACTTTGTGATCCCATGGACTATACAGTCCATGGAATTCTCCAGGCCAGAATAATGGAGTGGGTAGCCTTTCCCTTCTCCAGGGGATCTTCCCAACCCAGGGATCAAACCCAGGTCTCTTGCATTACAGGTGGATTCTTTACCAGCTAAACTACAAGGGAAGCCCAAGAATACTGTGGGAAGCCTATACCTTCACCAGAGGATCTTCCTGACCCAGGAATTGAATTGGGGTCTCCTGCATTGCAGGTGGATTATTTACAAAATGAGCTATCAGGGAAGCCCAAGTGTAATTATTAATAGCAGCCAGGCTTTTCCTAAAAATGTCTCAGTTTGAATAATAAAAAGTAGTTGATTATCCTCTGACCATAACCAGTTACCAAATTTTGAATGTCCCCCTGTTGGGAAGATTCCTGGTGAAGGAAATAGCCACACACTCCAATATTCTTGCCTGGAAATCCCATGGGCAGAGGAGCCTGGCAGTCCATGGGGTCACAAAAGAGTCTGACACTACTTAGCATCTAAACAACAACAACATATGTCAAGTTCTCTGCTAGCTGAAGTTCTATGGGGCTACCTTATGACAAAATACTCTGTTGATTCTAGTCACTCTTTCCTTCATCGCATGGCAGAAGGGAGCAAAGAATGGCAAGTTGCAGAGTCTTCACTGGCAAGAAACTTTACTACTCACTAGTTTTTTAGATAATCTTTGCTGTCTTGGAGCAGGGTAATTCATGGAAGCCCCCCATTTTCTCTAATATTGCTTCCATCCTGAGTTGCAACTTTGGTTTCAAAGTTTCTGCATTGAGAAGGAGACTCCTGATTATTTCAAACATCTTTGAAATAGGACATCAAAAACCCCTTTTCTGCCTATTTCACTTCCACTACTTTCTTTTTCCAGGTTTCGGGTGTTCTTTTTTCATTTTGAAAACTCCTTGGCCAAGCCATGAGACTAATGTCCTACAACTTTCTAGAAATTCTCTTTAGAAGGGTTCTCAAAAACAACAAAGCTAGGTTTGATATATCACCAATACAACCAGATACATCTTCACTTGCAGCTGTGTGTTTTTTTTTTAAATGCTATATCACACACACATTTCCCCACAAACAAGCAAACAAACACTTATTTCTCTTTTGAGCTTCTAAGAGTAACCTGGAACAATTTTACAAAGACTACTTTAAACCAGGAAAATAGAGACACTTCTTGTGTTAATGGTAACTATTTTTTAATTGCTATTTTTATACAACAAATTTCATGCCAATGACCTGTGAGAGACTTTATTTTCTTGGGCTCCAAAATCACTGCAGATGATGATTGCAGCCATGAAATTAAAAGACGCTTGCTCCCTGGAAGAAAAGCTATGACCAACCTAGCTGCTGCTACTGCTGCTAAGTCGTTCACTCGTGTCCGACTCTGCGACCCCATAGACAGTAGCCCACCAGGCTCCCCCATCCCTGGGATTCTCCAGGCAAGAACACTGGAGTGGGTTGCCACTTCCTTCTCCAATGAATGAAAGTGAAAAGTGAAAGTGAAGTTGCTCAGTCGTGTCCAACCCTTAGCGACCTCGTGGACTGCAGCCTACCAGGCTCCTCCGTCCATGGAATTTTCCAAGCAAGAGTACTGGAGTGGGTTGCCTAGACAGCATATTAAAATGCAGAGACATTACTTTGCCAACAAAGGTCCATCTAGTCAAAGCTTTTGTTTTTCCAGTAGTCATGTACGGATGTGAGTGTTGGACTATCAAGATAACTGAGCACCGAAGAATTGATGCTTTTGAACTGTGGTGTTGGAAAAGACTCTTGAGAGTCCCTTGGACTGCAAGGAAATCCAACCAGTCAATCCTAAAGGAAATCAGTTCTGAATATTCATTAGAGGGACTGATGCTGAAGCTGAAATTCCAACACTTTGGCCACCTGATGTGAAGAACTGACTCATTTGAAAAGATCCTAATGCTGGGAAAGATTGAAGGCAGGAGAAGAAGGGGACAATAGAGGATGAGATGGTTGGATGGTATCACCTACTCAAGGGACATGAGTTTGAGTAAGCTCCAGGAGTTGGCAATGGACATGGAGGCCTGGCGTGCTGCAGTCCACGGGATCACAAATAGTTGAACACGGCTGAGTGACTAAACTGAACTGACCTGTCTTCCTCATGTGGTAAACCCAGCTCATGCAGTGTAACTCCAACAAGATAAAGTACAGGAAAATTTCTGAAAAGCATAAACCTTTGCACCTTTGTGAGGTAGTGGTATCACTGTAGATTAACCAGGATCTGTGGCTACCACAGTAAGGACAAGCTGGGCAAACTCTTTTGTGTGTTACTGAAAAAGGCAAGACTTCATGTTGAAGGCAGTGATGTTTAAGGCAGACTATCCTAGGATCCCAAAATCCTTTGGGAAGAAAGAAAGTGAAATTCTGGCCTTTCTCTCTCCCTCTCTCTCAGTGTGTGTGTGTGAGTATTTAAAATATCATCTATAGTTGGATCCTCCAATTTTGAAGATGGCCAACATTTGGATATTGAAGCTTATTGGGGTTTGGATTGAGAAAGTAGAGAAACCCCCAAGTTTTAACAGATTCCTTCAACATCTCTTGGAGATGCCTCTGAAGTGACTGCTTAATACCTTGCTTCTTAAGACAAAACTTTTAGTGTAGTTCTAATGATATACGGCAAAACCTGGACAAGAAATGGTTCTAGGATGCATAATCCTGGGAACTTTAAAGCAAGAAGGGATCTTAGAAACTATGTAATTGACTTTTGATTGTAATCTATCATTAATTTTAAGGAAATCAAAACATGAAAACTGATATAAGCTTGCTAACTAAATTTTGCCAACTAGAGACGTTTAAGAAAAGTATTACCATTTCTATTATTACCATATAATAAAAACAATGGCCTTTTTTGTCCAATACCAATAAGTCCATAGGTTCAGAATTTAAAAAAAATTAGCTTAATGAAAAACCTGCTACATTTTCATTATTTCATTTTTGCTCAGGACCGGTAAATATTGTCACTGAGTGGTACTTGACTATGAGCTACCATTCGGGAAAAAGCAATTTAGTCAAACTACATTCATTATACAGGTGAATAAAGTGAGACCCAGAGAAGGAAAGTCATTTACTTAGGGACCCACAGCTGGTTATTGACAGAGTGAGGTTCGAATATGGATCTTATAGTTTGGTCAGTTATTTTCTCCAGTCCTGACATAGAACATGAAGTAAGAAGATTTATTTTTCATATGAGACACCACCTATTATGACAAAATTAGAAAAAAGAACATGATTTTTTTCCCCTATAGCAGATGTTTGGTATGATCACTGCATTCTCTTGGCAAAACTCTATGAGCCTTTGCCCCACTTCTGTACTCCAAGGCCAAATTTGCCTGTTACTCCAGGTGTTTCTTGACTTCCTACTTTTGCATTCCAGTCCCCTATAATGAAAAGACATCTTTTTTGGGTGTTAGTTCTAAAAGGTCCTGTAGGTATTCATAGAAGCGTTCAGCTTCTTTAGCGTTACTGGTTGGGGCATAGACTTCGATTACCATGATATTGAATGGTTTGCTTTGGAAACAAACAGAGATCATACTGTCTTCTTTGAGATTTTATCCAAGTACTGCATTTTGGACTCTTTTGTTGACTATGGTGGCTACTCCATTTCTCCTAAGGGATTCTTGCCCACAGTAGTAGATATAATGATCATCTGTGTTAAATTCACCCATGCTAGTCCATTTTAGTTTGCTGATTCCTAAAATGTTGATGCTCGCTCTTGCCATCTCCTGTTTGACCACTTCCAATTTACCTTGATTCATGGACCTAACATTCCAGGTTCCTATGCAATATTGCTCTTTATAGCATTGGACCTTGCTTTCATCACCAGTCACATCCACAACTGGATGTTGTTTTTGCTTTGGCTCCGTCTTCTTGTTTTTTGTGGAATTATTTCTCCACTGATCCCCAGTAACATATTGGGCACCTACTGACTTGGGGAGTTCATCTTTCAGTGTCCTATCTTTTTGCCTTTTCATACCATTCATGGGGTTCTCAAGGCAAGATTACTGGAGTGGTTTGCCATTCCCTTCTCCACTGGACCACATTTTGTTAGAACTCTCCACCATAACTCGTCTGTCTTGGGTGGCCCTACATGGCACGGCTTATAGTTTCATTGAGTTAGACAAGGCTGTGGTCCATGTGATTAGATTGGTTAGTGTTCTCTGATTGTGATTTCTGTCTGTCTGCCCTCTGATGCCCTCTCTCAGCACATACCATCTTACTGGGATTTCTCTGATCTTGGATGTGGGGTATCTCCTCATGGCCCCTGCTCCTGACCTTGGACATGGAGTATCTCCTCTCGGCTGCCTGTTGCTCCAGTGCCATGCAGCCACTGCCCCCAGTATAGTTTATGATACACTATCTCATTTAATTATCACTTTATGTAATAGCCAAGGCAGGCACTATTATTTTTATCTACAGGTTAGAAAGCTGATGTTTATTAACTTCAAATGACTTGATTAAAGTAAAAAACAAATTGGATTGAGAATCCTGATATTCTAAATCCAAACTCAGTGGTTTTCTAGTAAACATTGCAAACATTTGGTTTTCTGAACCCTCTTAATGTTTTTATTTTTAAAATTCAAGAATTCATGTATTCACTAAACATTTGACAGCTTACTCTGCATAAAATTCTGTGCATAGAATCCAACCTCAATTTTGCCTTAAATATAAATATTGTCTGAGATAAATGAATGGTAATTGTGAGAGAAACAGGGTAAGCTAGATGATTTAGGGATTTAAAGGACTGGAAGAGTATAGAATCATAGCATCTTTACAACATGGTGACATTATTCAGGCCATCTTCTCCAACAACTGACTGCAAAGATAATTTTCCATTTAATAGTCCTGACAGTGAGTGTCCAGGTTTTTTTAGTTTTCCAGGAACACAGTGGGCTTCACTGATGGTTCAGATGGTAAAGAATCAGCCTACAATGCAGGAGACACAGGTTTGATCCTTGGGTTGGGAAGATCCCCTGGAGAAGGAAATGGCAACCAACTCCACTATTCTTGCCTGAGAAATCCCATGGACAGAGGTACCTGGCGGACTACAGTCCATGTTGTTGCAGAGAGTCAGACATGACAGAGACTAATACACACACTAACACAGTGGTGGTGGTGGTGCTCTCTGCCTCATAAGGCAGTCTGTTGCATTGTTTGATTGCCTCAACTATAGTAACATTATAATATTATTTCTAGGATTGCCTTCCTGTATTATTCAGCTGAGTAGTTTATGTTTTCAAGAATAGTGGTTCTCAACCATTATGGGGGTGGATATGGTGAATAGTGTGTATATTAGATTCACTGGTGAAATGTCTTCAAATTACATATGACCCTCATCATTCCTTACCTCTTGTTCTTTTCCACCTACTCAAAGATGCTGTTACATTCTCTGACCTCAGATTTTCTATTCTCAATACAAATGTCCCCAGGTCCTTCACTCTCTAGTTTATCTATTGTGAACTTTATCTACTTTGTAAATGATTCTCTCAAAATGTTGGAAACAGTAGCACAGATGTGGTTGGACTGGAACAGTGTACTGTGGGACCATTGCATTTAGTGAACTGGACAAAATACTTCTAGTATAGTTTTTATATTGCACTCACATCTTTAGCATTGACATCTCATTGCTGGCTCATATTGATCTTGAGGCCAACTAAAATCCGCAGATCTATTTCACACACACTGCTGTTGAGACTGGTCTCATCCTATCCTGTACTTGTGACATTGATATTTTGAACCTGAATGCTGGACTTTGCACATATTTCAGTTAAATTGAATCTTCTGGGTGTAGGCATTTTATTCTGGTTTACTGAGATCATTTTGAATCCTGATTTGGTAATCCATCCTATTGACTATTCTTTCTAATCTTTATATAATGCTCACATTTTATAGGTTTGCCTTTTCTATTCATTTAAGTTGGTATAAAGCTTTCTGTTTAGGGAGATTAGTAGGAATTAGACAGTGCTTCCCGAAGGAGGTAGATTTTGTGTTAAGGTCCTGGTGGGGACTCCCTTATTCTCCAAGGACATGAACCTTTCCTGATTGAGAGAAAGTCTGATATGATAACTGTTTGTTCATTCATTAACTGAACATTTATTGAACTCCCATCATGTCCTCAGCACTGTTCAATGCGCTGAGAATGTAGTAATGAACATGAAAGACACGGCAATTGCACTTAGAAGCTTACAGTTTGGTGGGATAACTCTAAAATATAGCTCATAAATATTGCACTATATTGCCAGAGAAAGTTAAATTTCCAAATCATAAATTTACTCCTTTGGTAGCTTTCATATCTATGGAAGTTCAAATACTGTAGTATTCAATTTGATTCAACTCAACAAATATTTTTTACTAGGCAGTGTGCTAGGTACTAAGATATAATGGTGAAAAAGAAACACACTGTCTCTGCTTTATTGAGCTTATGTTTAACACAGATGATTAGGTAAGCAAATAAGCAATGTAATACACTGTGAAATGTTTTCTTACAGGAATAGTTTATAGTGTTTTGATTACATGTGGCAGTATCAACTAACTCAGACTTGTAGAGAGGGGCTGGTCAAGGAAAGCTTTTTGACAAAATGACATTTTTAGATTAGACCAGAAAGAGAAGTAAAACAAGTGAAGTAGCAGGGTAAGAATAAACTAGGCAGAGAGAATAGGTGAGGTGAAAGCTTGGAGGAATGAAGGAGAACAGGACATTGGGACAACAGGAAGACGTTCCTCAGGCTGGAGCAGAGAGTGAGGGGCTAGGGATTGCCTATTATATCAATTTGGCCTTTCTACTGAGTTGGGGTACTAACTTGTTATTTAACAGCCCCTCTTGGACTTTTTTTCCCCTTGAATGTTTTACTTTTTAATTTTAGTCTTATTTAGTGCATTTTAAAGTCTAGAAAAAATAAAAATGTTTTGTAAAGCAACAAAGATTGCTTTTCTATAGCTCACACACTACCAATTGTATCTTTTCCTTAAAAAATTATTTATTTATTTATTTTTTGGAGGCTAATTACTTTACAATATTGTACTGGTTTTGCTATACATTGACATGAATGCGCCAAAGGTGTACATGTGTTCCCCATCCTGAACCTCCCTCCCACCTCCCTCCCTTTCTCATCCGTCTGAATCATCCCGGTGAACTAATCTGAGCACCCTGTCTCATGCATTGAACCTGGACTGGCGATTCATTTCACATATGATAATTTACATGTTTCAATGCCATTCTCCCAAATCAACTCATCCTCACCCTCTCCCACAGAGTCCAAAAGACTGTTCTATACATCTGGATCTCTTTCGCTGTCTCACATACAGGGTTATCATTACCATCTTTCTAAATTCCACATATATGCATTAGTATACTGTATTGGTGTTTTTCTTTCTGGCTTACTTCTCTCTGTATAATAGGCCCCAGCTTCATCCACCTCCTTAGAACTGACTCAAATGTATTCTTTTTAATGGCTGAGTAATACTCCATTGTGTATATGTACACAACTTTCTTATCCATTCATCTGCTGATGGACATATAGGTTGCTTCCATGTCCTGGCTATTATAAACAGTGCTGCATTGAACATTGGGGTACATGTGTCTCTTTCGATTCTTGTTTCCTCAATGTGTATGCCAAGCAGTGGGATTGCTGGGTCATAAGGCAGCTCTATTTGCAATTTTTTAAGGAATCTCTACACNCGGACATGACTGAACGACTGAACTATGAACTATTGTCATTTAGGTCAGACAAGTGAAGTTTCTATAATATATAGTCATCTCATTTGTAGGCAGATGACTCTGACTCAAAGTTATTATGAGTGGATATATATTTTTTAAAAGACTGTCTTGTTTTTTGGACAACTCTAAACACAAGCTGGAATCAAGATTGCTGGGAGAAATATCAATAACCTCAGATATGCAGATGACACCACCCTTATGGCAGAAAGTGAAGAGGAACTAAAAATCCTCTTGATGAAAGTAAAAGAGGAGAGTGAAAACGTTGGCTTAAAGCTCGACATTCAGAAAATGAAGATCATGGCATCTGGTCCCATCACTTCATGGGAAATAGATGGGGAAACAGTAGAAACAGTGTCAGATTTCATTTTTTTGGGCTCCAAAATCACTGCAGATGGTGATTACAGCCCTGAAATTAAAAGACACTTACTCCTTGGAAGAAAAGTTATAAGCAACCTAGATAGCATATTCAAAGGCAGAGACAGTAGTTTGCCAACTAAGGTCCATCTAGTCAAGGCTATACTTCCCTGGTGGCTCAGAGGTTAAAGCGTCTGCCTCCAATGCAGGAGACCCGGGTTCGATCCCTGGGTCAGAAAGATCCCCTGGAGAAGGAAATGGCAACCCACTCCAGTATTCTTGCTTGGAGAATCTCATGGACTGAGGAGGCTGGTGGGCTGCAGTCCATGGGGTCACAAAGAGTCTGACACGACTCAGTGACTTTACTTACTTAGTCAAGGCTATTGTTTTTCCTGTGGTCATGTATGGATGTGAGAGTGGGACTGTTAAGAAGGCTGAGCGCCAAAGAATTGATGCTTTTGAACTGTGGTGTTGGAGAAGATTCTTGAGAGTCCCTTGGACTGCAGGGAGATCCAACCAATCCATTCTGAAGGAGAACAGCCCTGGGATTTCTTTGGAAGGAATGATGCTGAAGCTGAAGCTCCAGTACTTTGGCCACCTCATGCAAAGAGTTGACTCATTGGAAAAGACCCTGATGCTGGGAGGGAATGGGGGCAGGAGAAGAAGGGGACGACCGAGGATGAGATGGCTGAATGGCATTGCTGACTCGATGGACATGAGTCTGAGTGACTCCGGGAGTTGGTGATGGACAGGCAGGCCTGGCATGATGCGATTCATGGGGTCGCAAAGAGTCGGACACGACTGAGTGACTGAACTGAACTGATTACAAGCTAAAAAATTGAACGTGTTCTCATTTATCTCCATCTTTTCTTATTTTCGATTCCTCTTTCCCCCTTTGCTCTCTTCCTTTCCCCTCTCACTACCCTCACTCTCCCTTTCTTATAGTCTTTATCTAGCTCTTTCCCATATTTTTTCTGTTCTTTTTGTTGCAAATTAAACTTGCTTGACTATATTCTGAGTTAGCAAAGTTGTGAAGCAAAAGGTAAAGCATCTTTTTTTTTTTAAACCTGCATTTTCTTGCTAATGTCCCTCTATGTAGAAGTCTTTAAAACATTTTCTAAATGTCTGTTTTTATACTGGTAATTTCCTGGTGGCTCAGAGGTTAAAGCATCTGCCTCTAATGCAGGAGACCCGGGTTCGATCCCTGGGTCGGGAAGATCCCCTGGAGAAGGAAATGGCAACCCACTCCAGTATTCTTGCTTGGAGAATCTCATGGACTGAGGAGCCTGGTGGGCTGCAGTCCATGGGGTCGCAAAGAGTCGGACACGACTGAGTGACTTTACTTACTTACTAAGGAGACCCGGGTTCGATCCCTGGGTCGGGAAGATCCCCTGGAGAAGGAAATGGCAACCCACTCCAGTATTCTTGCTTGGAGAATCTCATGGACTGAGGAGCCTGGTGGGCTCCAGTCCATGGGGTCACAAAGAGTCGGACACGACTGAATGACTTTACTTAATTTCCTTCATGTCAACCTATCTTGACCCCTTCTCCATAATGGGATCTTGATTGCACTACTGCTCTCTCCTCAGAGCCCTTATTTCTGTCTGTATTTCTTTCTTTTTTCTTACAGCTTAACTTAAGACTAGAATAAGACACCCAACCTAAGACTCATGCTGTCTTCATGTCTTTAATATTTTCCCTGTATTACTATGAAAATCTAGATCTTTTTCAACTAAACAGAAGGCCAGATTTCAACTGACATCATTCTTAAGGGAATCATAAGTCTTCAACAAGGAGCACTGACCAATCTCCTATATTTTATAAGATTATCTTTAATATAAATAATGCTTTGGATATAATAATATTGAGTGATGAGTGTGCACTGAGGAAACATCATCTCCTTTCGACATTAAAAAGTAACCTTAATGAGCAGAGAAGAAAATCTTCCAGTTCTAACTTAGATGGTAGTCCAGTAATTTTTAATCCTGCTTTGACTTCTGATAGACTACTTTTTTGGAATATGTCTGATGTGATAGGAAGGAGTAGAGTATGGTGTAATGATAGAAAAGAGCCTTGGGTGTCAGAATGTGGGTTCTAGAGTCACCATAGGTCTCTGTTCAAATCCCAGTTCTGCAACTTTCTCGTTGCATGGTCTTGTGCAAGTGAGTTATCTATCTTCCCTTAGTCACAGTTTCCTCATCTGTAAATGGGAATTAATTATAGTTCCTTATCTTATAGGGTTGGGAATTGTATGGGTGAAAATATATAAGTATATATGTGCAGCACATATATACTTGCATGTTAGATTTCATGTTTATAATGATTTTATGGATTCCTCATAGAGGTAATAGTGCATTATAATACAGTTAAAGTGTGTGGAATTTGTAATTGAAGTTGCAATTCAGATTTCAGTAGGGTGTCTTCCTTGTCAACATGATAATGAACTTCTTAGATGCGTGACTGGCTACCTGGGTAACAGATTTTATTCAATTGAAGCTTCTCACTTTGTGACCTTGGCCTTGTTAACTCAGTATGCATTCCAGATATGAATTTCCAGCCCTCAGTCTCTCTTGTGCATGTGTGCCTGTTAAGTCACTTCCAACCCTTTGCGACCCTATGGACTCTAGCCTGCCAGGCTCCTCTGTCCATGGGATTCTCCAGGCAAGAATACTGGATTGGCTTGCTATGCCCTTCTCCAAGGAATCTTCTCAACCCAGGGATTGAACTTGGGTCTCTTATGTCTCCTGCACTGGCAGGCAGGTTCTTTACCACTAGTGCCACCTGGGAAACCCAGAATCAAGGATATTAAGGTGCTATTTTTAGCTGAAACAAACAAGAGTCATCTGGAATTCTAACAAAAGAATCCACACTCAGTTATCCACTAATATGCTTTGTCAGAGCCAACAAATATAAAGTTTCAAAGACAAATATCAACAAGACAAGAAAGGGCTCTCCCAACCCCACACACTTGTAAGACAAGACTCCTGTGGCCTTAATACCTGAAGGGTATAACATCATGACATAAAGGCTGCCTTGAGCTTTAGCAACTTGAGAATCTCCAAGCAGAAAACCAGTCAAGACCATCATAGCAGGTGCTTCTCAATATACTACTGTTTCCACAGTGATAATTATTCTGATCCAAATTGATCCATTTTCTCATTAAATATACTAAAAAAATGTATCCTAATGAGAAAATGTTGACTGGACTATAAAATCAAAAGCAGTGATGGACATTGTTAAGCTTTTTAAATCCCTGAAACAGTCCCTCAGAGGCCCATGCTACAGGCCATCCAGAAGTAATTGTCAGTGCTAGGACTTCCACATACATACAAGGAAAGTAGAGGTAGGAGAGAAAGCACTATTCTGCCATAGATATTTTAACACAGTCTATGAAAGACTGGCAAGAAGGTGATGGCACCCCACTCCAGTACTCTTGCCTGGAAAATCCCATGGAGGGAGGAGCCTGGTGGGCTGTGGTTCATGGGGTCACTAAGAGTCGCACATGACTGAGCGACCTCACTTTCACTCTTCACTTTCATGCATTGGAGAAGGAAATGGCAACCCACTCCAGTGTTCTTGCCTGGAAGGGGCGGGGGAGCCTGGTGGGCTGCTGCCTATGGGGTCGCACAGAGTCGGACACGACTGAAGCAACTTAGCAGCAGCAGCAGCATGAGAGACTGGACTTCCTCAGTGGTGCTAGTGGTAGAGAACCTGCTTGCAATGAATGAACCATAGGAGGTGGTTGGATCCCTGGGTCAGGAAGATCCCCTGGAGGAGGACATGGCAACCCACTCCAATATTCTTGCCTGGAGAATCCCATGGACAGAGGAGCCTGGCAGGCTAGAGTCCATAGGGTCGCAAAGGGTTGGAAGTGACTTAACAGGCACACATGCACAAGAGAGACTGAGGGCTGGAAATTCATATCTGGAATGCATACTGAGTTAACAAGGCCAAGGTCACAAAGTGAGAAGCTTCAATTGAATAAAATCTGTTACCAAGGTAGCCAGTCATGCATCTAAGAAGTTCATTATCATGTTGACAAGGAAGACACCCTACTGAAATCTGAATTGCAACTTCAATTACAAACTTCCACACACTTTAACTGTATTATAATGCACTATTACCTCTATGAGGAATCCATAAAATCATTATAAACATGAAATCTAACATGTATCAAGTATATATGTGCTGCACATATATACTTATATATTTTCACCCATACAATTCCCAACCCTATAAGATAAGGAACTATAATTAATTCCCATGGTCCATAGAGTCACACAGTCAGACATGACCGAAGTGACTTCACATGCACACATCTTTGACTGTATTTTGAGAGATTGCTGTCTATCTACTCTTCCTCTCTCTCTCATCTGTTATGCCAGAACTCTTCTCAAATTTTAATATACATAGATCTTAGGTAGACCTGAAATTCTGCATTTCTAAGAAGATCCCTAGGTGTTCTGATGTCGCTGTTCAATGGACAACACACTGGTTAATAAATCAGAATGAAATGGATGATGGTAGTACATTACCCATGTTTCTTTTTTTATTTTATTTATTTTTGATTGAAGAATAATTGCTTTCCAATACTGCATTGGTTTCTGCCATATATCAACTTGAATTAGCCATAGGTATACATACGTGCCCTCAGTACCTATGCTTCTTGACACTCAGTTCTACATCATGGAAGTTGCTTACTGCTAACACTTTTGACTCTCTGCTTGAGGGGTTTTATTTTGTTTGTTTTAAAATTTTATTTCTGCTTTTTGATTGTGGGAGTGCTTGCTCTGTATACAGGACAAGCCTCAAATGCCAGAAAATTAATGGCCCTAGGAGCAGTCCTTAACCAATGTCTGATGGGAATATCATGGATAAATATTCCAGCTTCCTTGTCTCTCAGGAGAGAAAATTTTCTACAGAGTTCTACACCAAGACTGACTGTCTGTTGGCACTCTTTACTAGTTTCTTTTCCTTCCCTGCCTTAGTTTCCCATTCTTCTAAGTGTTTCCTGGAATTAGCTTCCCCAAAACTTATTGTATTTGAATTTTATCTCAAGATCTGCTCCTAAGTGAACTCAAGCCAGAAAATGTGCTAAATATATGTGTGTGTGTGTATATATATATATATATATATATATATATATTTAGGTTACTTGAGAGATATAACCTTTACGTTAAGCACTGCTGTCTTTGGCTTGGTAAGTCAAATTATGTTAACTGATGGTTCATAGGTTTGGTCTTCAAATGTCTGGTGATAAGAGTCCATATTTAGGAACATAAGGATTCTCTGAGTTGGAGTTTACTTGTTCAAGCAGTTCCATAGAAACATGGTACTACTGGCTTTCAGTACTTGGTATAACTCCAGTCAGCTTAAAGACATAAGTTCGGGGAGAAGTGTTTGGAAAAAAGTACTTAAATGCAAGAGAATGATTAATTTTATGTCAAAAGGATACTCATGAGTTGAGTATATTGCACTCGTCGGAAAAATAAAATCCTAAATGAGTCTTTAAGAGTAACTCTTGGCCTACTAGACTGCCACTCACAAAGGTAGCTTGTACTAAAAATCCCATTTGAGTCCCAGTTTAGCATTCAATTAGGACTTCCCTGTAGCTCAAATGGTAAAGAATCTGCCTACAATGCAGGAGACCAGGGTTCAATTCCTGGGTCAGGAAGATCCTCTGGAGAAGGGAATGGCAATCCACTCCAGTATTCTTGCTTGAAGAATTCCATGGACAGAGAAGCCTGGTGGGCTACAGTTTGTGGGGTCACAAAAAGACTCAGACACGACTGAGTGACTAACACACAGTATTACTAACAGTATAACTGCATAGCATCTTCCCAGAACAGTTTCTTTAGTCTAATGGGAGTTTGATAATCAAACATCAATGTTCTCCAGAGATGGTCTCCCACTTTGCACATATTTGGAGCTAACTGATCTTTTACACTGCAGTAGGGTTTGGGATAGTAGATTACCAAGCTTTGGATGCACTGCCAACTTCATTTCACCAATGGTTGCCTTGAGAAGTAAGTGTTCAAATATTGGTTTTGACCATCAGTGCTAATGTCTAGTGAAATTGTGTGGATCCCTTAAAACATTGTTTACGGAAAAGCTATGGCTAAAGTTGTAAAGATAAACCTTTAGCTTTGAATTTTTTCAGTCACTGAGTCATGTCCAACTCTGTGACCCCAAGGACTGTAGCACGCCAGGCTTCCCTGTCCTTCACTATCTCCTGGAGTTTGCTCAAACTCATGTTCATTGAATCTCACCCTCTGTCACCCTCTTCTCCTTCTGCCTTCAATCTTTCCTGGCATCAGGGTCTTTTCTAATGAGTCAGTTCTTTGCATCAGGTGGCCAAAGTATTGGAGCTTCAGCATCAGTCCTTCCAGCAAATATTCAGGGTTGATTTCCATTAGGATTGACTGGTTTAATTTTATGTTACATATCATCTTTTTAAATTTCCAAATCTCCAAACACATTTTTGTTCCAGTAATATGAGATTTTCTTTTTATTCTAATTTTATTTGGAGTGCCTTGAGGAATTGTTTACCCAAGTTACCTGTTTGGTGACATGATGAGCAACTCCAAGCCTTATTTTTCCAGAAGCTGTTTGCATTTTAGATCCATGTGTGGTAAGAAAAGGTTATTAATCCCTTGATTTCTATTTCCTGTGAAGCCTGCTGCTCCTGTTCGTTGAGTGATTGTGTAACAATCAACCAGGCATACCTCCCTCCATATTCTTTTTCATCAATTATGGCTTTTTGATCAAAAGGAGCAGCTTCTCAAATGCCCATTTAGATCATCCCTGTTTCTTGTGTTCTTACATTGGCCTTCTGTTAAACTTTTATAAAAGTGCACACATTTCTGGAAAGCCCATAAAGAATCCTCTTCCATATCTATGCACAGGGCTTCCTTACATCACCAAATTCAGATTTTGATTAATATTATGTGAATTGAAATGAGAAGCATGTCGTTCTTTCACCAATTATGAGGATACACTCAAGAGAATCTGATTACACAAAAAGAGTTGCTGCCCAGTTGGCTTGCTTGCTAGGACAGATGCCTATAATTATTTGGAATATCAATATAGAAGCAAATAGACATATTTACCTAGAGAAGGATATGGCAACCCACTCCAGTATTCTCACCTGGAAAATCCCAAGGACAGAGGAGCCTGGCAGGCTATAGCCCATGGTGTTGCAAAGAATCGGACATGACTGAGAAGGCAGACTCAGGCACATTTACCAGTATATTGCAAACAGTGCTCTTTCTGTAATCAATGATACTGTTAAAGCAGGGTTGTAGAATTTCTAGTTTTTGTATTTTCATGATATCCATAAATCCCAATGGATGGTTTATGTAAGAATTATGATTTCAACTTATGTTCAGTATCACTCAACTATATAGGAATTTGGTATACTGCTGAGCAATGGTGCTGGGGATTTTCCCCACTTTCTTATGTAGGTGAAGGAAAAAAAAACAAAGGAATTTCTAAAAGCACACTATTAAAAGGCTATCTTACTGAGCGCTTAGTTGGAGCTTAATAGCTCCTTGCTGAAATGCCAGAAATTGCTCTGCAGTTTTGAAATCCCACTGAATAAACACTTTCCTTTTGTACCTGTCCCATCACTGAGAGATCCAGACCTATTGCCAGACACATTCTGAAAAGTATTTCTTTGTTTTAAAATTCCTTTTTAAATGCCCACAGCAATCAAAGGTAAAAACAAACAAACAAACAAACAAAAAATTTCACAAAAACAATACAGGGCTTATCAGTTCAGAACTCAGCCATGTGGAAATTAGGCATTACTCTCAGTACAATTTTCAAATCATTTTGAAAAGTGTAAGGAAGTTTATTAAACTTGTGTTTTTCTCTGCCATAGTATGCTTTTAGAGGACACAAGCAATTCAATATGTAGAAAGCAAATAGATTTATAATCACAGCTCACTTCAGATGTCTCTTCTAAGAACTTAACATAAATACCCTGTTCTCGCCTTCTGCTCTAGGTACCCTGGATCTCCGGTGACTTATTGTTTTTATTGCTATTATGTGGCGGTTATACTGTAATATATGTATTGTTTTTTAGAATAAAGAGCTGCATACCCACTCCAGTGTTCTTGCCTGGAGAATCCCAGGGACAGAGGAGCCTGGTATGAGGCTGTCTATGGGGTCGCACAGAGTCGGACACGACTGAAGCAACTTAGCAGCAGCAGGAGCAGCAGCATATACTAGTTGATATTAAAGGGGATAGTTTTTTAAGACTGTGTATCAGTAGTCAAGTTTCCTCCAAATCTGGAGAAGTATAAACAGGTGACCGACCATTCCTAGAGTAGATTCCTGGTATCCTTTTCATTTCCTTTTAATGCTTTGTTCACTTGTTTTTATACCTTTTCAAATGAAAGCCACTATCAGTACACACTTGTTTAAAAGATAGTGTCATTTGATTTTTTTTTTACATTGTAAGATACATTTTATTTTATTTTATTTGGAGGTCAATTATATTTTATTTTATTAAAAATTTTTGTTTTATTTTTACTTTATTTTACTTTACATTACTGTATTGGTTTTGCCATACATTGACATGAATTCGTCTCGGGTGTACATGAGTTCCCAGTCCTGAACCATCCCTCACCTCCCACCCCATATCAACTCTCTGGATCATCCCTGTGCACCAGTCCCAAGCATCCTGTATCCTGTATCGAACATAGACTGGCGATTCGTTTCTTACATGATAGTATACGTGTTTCAGTGCCATTCTCCCAAAAACACCCCACCCTCTCCCTCTCCCTCAGACACTATTATATATTTAACATGTGAGGTAACAAGTCAAAAACTGAAGTTTCTCTTAGCCAGTATATCAGATTATAGAGCCTGATGATAATCAAAATTTAACTATTTCGTGAAGAAGTTAAATGAGATGGGAGTCAGATTGTTCAACATTTTTGTTGTGCTATAACTCTCATGTCTGTTTTGAAGTTGCTTACAGGAATGGTAATCTTCTTTTCTTAGACTGCAAATCACATTCACCTCTTAATAAATGCGTAATCCACGTTTGTCAGTATAATCTGTTGCATTATTAGAGATATCATGATCATTTTGAAATAAACTATATCAACCACAAAATTTAGCATCTGTATTTCAATATAATATTAATTGGCAAACTATAATGAAATAGATTAAGTCATTCATATCTAAGGTGCAAAATACTATGAAGCTACTTAGTTAATTTGCTAAAGTTAAATGGTAATATTGAAGCACTTAGACTGCAAATCACATTCACCTCTTAATAAATGCGTAATCCACGTTTGTCAGTATAATCTGTTGCATTATTAGAGATATCATGATCATTTTGAAATAAACTATATCAACCACAAAATTTAGCATCTGTATTTCAATATAATATTAATTGGCAAACTATAATGAAATAGATTAAGTCATTCATATCTAAGGTGCAAAATACTATGAAGCTACTTAGTTAATTTGCTAAAGTTAAATGGTAATATTGAAGCCATATCAAATGCTACATTGAAAAAAATATGCTACTGGAATTAAGTATAAACAGATGTATAATGAATTTTAAGATCTAAAATGGTTTGAAACATTCACTATGCATTAATTAACATCTTTTATATTTCAATAATTTAAACATAACTTCTACTTTGAAAAATGACAATTTAAAACAATCCAAGATATATCTTACAAATATGCTCATGGATCACTCACTAACAACTCTTTTCAATCCTAAAAAACATGCCCATGTGTTTTCAAAAGCAACAGTTCTTCTAAACTGTAAATTCATGTTACATTAAAATATAAAATAAGCTTACAATTAATAAATATTAAGAAAGCTACAAAGTATACTACAAAGGTAATAATGTGGTAACAACTAAATTTAAAAAAAAAAAGAAAAGTATAGGGAAGAGTATGCACTTATAACCCCATTTCCTGGTTTCTCCCTGATGCTATGCTCTTTTCTGTACCCCAAGAGCCAGTCAAGGAGCATACTTTGGCTCTTTCTTATGCCACAGTGCCACTACTCCTCCCCCAAAGTCACTGCAGTTTCCTCCAAAAAGAAGCTATTGATTTGCTACAGTATAAAGGAAAGAAGCACCAAAGTAGTTTGAGAGAGGGTTGCAATGCAGAAAATGAAGAGAAAGCTGTACCTTCCTGGAATGATGGTAATAAACAACATGGTCCCTGTTTTTTGACAG
>SJXQ01010246.1:40191-52894 GCA_006408695.1 Aepyceros melampus | reverse complement strand
GGTTGATTGGGGCAGTGACCCTATTGTGAATGCCAGGAAGTGTGCCCTAATTTGATAAATGACCATGGTTTTATATAACATCATGGATTTGTCATATTTGATCATTTGCTGCTCTAAGACTCAAATAAACCGCTACCACAATAAACAGTCCTTTTGAAAGCAAGGCTGTTCTTGACAATATAAGCAGATGCAGCAAGGGCAAGATCCTTCAGCGGCTCCACTCTTTATAGCAGCCAAGCAGATGCATTACCCACCTAAGACATCCTCTGTTCCTTTGTGCTGGAGAAGGCAATGGCACCCCACTCCAGTACTCTTGCCTGGAAAATCCCATGGATGGAGGAGCCTGGTGGGCTGCAGTCCATGGGGTCGCTAAGAGTCAGACACGACTGAGCGACTTCACTTTCACTTTTCACTTTCATGCACTGGAGAAGAAAATGGCAACCCACTCCAGCATTCTTGCCTGGAGAATCCCAGGGACGGCGGAGCCTGGTGGGCTGCCATCTATGGGGTCGCACAGAGTCGGACACGACTGAAGCGATTTAGCAGCAGCAGCAGCCAGATCTGGGACTGTTTAATAACATGAATGATTACACTCTTAACATTTTCATGGAATCTTGTCAGCAGTGCAATAAAGACTTCTGTGCTGCAGAAGGTGAGGTAACAGCTCAAGATGCTTTATTTCATGTTCAGCATCCCTTCAAAAGAAAGAGAAAATATTAAAAACAAAGCCCAGCAATGGAAATGATTGGCAAAATTAGAAATATCTAGAAGAGAGAAGATTTAAACTCTCTAGAGTGTTTCCATTTTGAAAAGAGAGAAGGGATTGGGGGATTCAAGAAGGAGCATGATTAATGATAGAGGAATAGCTGAGTGGTACCTTTATTTATGCTTTCCTATGATGTGGGAATAAGAGAATATTTTGTGAAATTAAACAGCAATCATCCTGGAAAAAGTTCAAAGCCAATCATTTTCCATGTGTCACATGAAATAAATGAGGGCATTTGTGTTACCCAGAATGTTAAATTTTTTTTCCTCCTTTTGCTAAGTTTTCCTTAAGTAAAGTAAATGCCATGAGCAGGTACAGTAGCAGGGCTAAACTTACCAGTGCCATTAATCTTCATGCCTCAGGGTGGTCAGTTCATCCTTGAAGTGGTCAAACTGTAAAATTTCTCCAGTGGACTCAGTCCTTTCTAGGAATGTCATGACCGGCTCGACAAGCAGGGTTTCAGAAAGCGCAATATGGCAAGAGAATGAGAAACAAGACATAAAAAGTCAGTGAAAAGCGAGGATCAGGGGACCAACACTGCTCCAAGGTGAAGGTGCCAAAACTGAGTCCTAGCCAGTCTATTATACTCTCAGCCATGAATGAAAGAATATGCGGGGAGTTAAGCTATAACTCACGTGGCCTTCAAGGCCAAAGAACAAAATGATCATTAACCACTGAGTAACTAAGAAACAGTAATCAATAACAAATCAGTAACTAAGACTAATATTCTTATCTGTAAATTTTCTACCGATATGTAAAACATGTGACTCTGAGATGCCAGTTGAGAAACAGTCTGGGGTTGGTTTTCTGACCCCAGGATCATGTCTTGTTTTCAAGATTACGAACTGTTCTCTCTGGACTTGTTCCAAGCGTCTCATGCCTTGTTTATCAATAATTATAAATTTCTTTTGCGGCCCTTGCTGGGGCCTGCTTTTCTTTTATTCTTCCTGTCTCCTACATAGGAACATTTCATCTCCCTTAGGAACTTGGTAACAATAGGCCCCTGCTATATTTTTATTCTCAACTTGTATTACTATATTTATTTGCTTACTGTTCATGTTTACTAGACTGAAAGTTCTATGAAGTGGATCACATCACTGAGGTTTGCTGCTGATTCCCCAGCACATAGTAGACCCTCAATAAATATTCATTGAAAGATTTAATAAATAATGAATGATCTCAACGCATGGTGGCATAAGACTGCCATCACATTATATTGTAGTAAAACACAGATGTATTTCTTTATTACCTCTTTGGTGCACCTGCTCAAAATATCTTAAATCTTTTAGTAAAAAGCACAAAAAAGTACTTAACACCTGTACAAGTGTATCTTGGAATTAACAAAGTATAGTGAAGGAGCTGTCATCACACCTCTTACAATCATATTTTCACCTGAATTGTATGTTGGCAACTGGAGCCTGATAGGCAGTATTTATCAATGAAGAAAATTCATCAGTACCAAACTTGCTTTGGACAATCTGTTTTGCACCTTAAATATATTTTAAAAATAAGCACACATCTGCATTTGTTCATTCAGCTGTAATTCTCTTTCACTGGGCCAGGTTCAACAAAAGGGTAACAGGGAGATGCTTTTTGTTCTTTGAATTTCAGTGATTAAACAACCATTTCTATTGTCTGCTTTCAAGTCTTAACAAATATTGTAGCTACAGCCATAATTACTAGATTTCATTTTTATTCTGCTGAACTATTTTTATTGAAGAATGTCAAGCACAGGCAAGATTACATACAAATATTGAATTTAAATAATGTAACTCCATAATTCAGTAGACAAAAGGAAAACATTAATAATGAAAAAACAAAGCAACTGATTTTCCCTTGACGTTTGCATTTTGCCACTCACAGTCTCATTCTAAAATCATGCCAAAGTTATCATTGTTTCACATGTGTTAATATGAGAGCTACTAGATTTCCCAGTGAAAGATTTCAATGATCCGTTTTCATTCTGTTTCATTACAAGGGAAATTAAGAGCATTTGTTGTGCACGATAACTCTCTTATAATTTCCTCCTCCTACTTTTTATTACAAATGCCAAAAATGTGTGCTTATCTGTTCTGACATCAAGCAGAATGGGACCGGACTACACTGCAAATGAAGTGGTTTCAGTTTTTCCCTTCATCTTATTTAGGAGAGTGCTAAGATTGTCTTTGAAGCTAATGATGGCCTAAAACTTGTTTTCTGACTTATCTATGCCCCCTTTCCAGAATTTTGAAGGTAGAATGCCTTTGTAGAATTGGTGAGCTCTATGGTGGCTGCTTACTAGTGCATATTCTTTTCATATATAACCTCATTTAAAGCCCACGGTGAACTTATGGGGTATATACTATCTCCATGCATAGATGAGAAAACTGAGGTCAGTGACTTGTCTAAGGTCAATAAGTGGTGGAGCTGGGATTAAAATTCAAATTTGTTGCTGAAGCTTGTGCCCCTAACCATTATGATACTCTGTAAGCATGCCTTTTATATATCCTGGGAAGCTGACACTTAGAAGCAGATCTCATGAACAGCTCCATAAATGGAGCTTACCAATATAAATTTTAAATAGGAGGAGCTTTGCTCATCATCTCTAGCTGCCTGCCCAGATGAGGGTTATTCAGCTGTACAAACATATGAATTCAACTTTTGACTTTAAACTCCTTTAGTAATTCAACCAAGAAATTTCCTCTATAGTGTATTCAGCAACCACTAAGGGAAAAATCAAGCACAATACAACTCTTATTGATTAAGCACTCTATACAAACTGAGAAGTGGCTCAGAATATAGAGTGCTAATGTTTATATTTAGATACCTGAAACAAGTGTTCAAGTGCATAAAATGCCTATTTCAGTGCCCTGTGAGAGACTGTCATCAGACCTGCATGGCTGAATTTGGAAAAGATTATGGATAATATGTTCATGCATTCATTTGTAAGAAAAGTTATACAGTGCTAGCTAGCAAGAAGAAATACAAGAGGCAATGAGGGGAGCTAATTTTAGAAAACACATATAAACATACAGGAAGTGTTAATCAATTTTTATAAAACACGTTGATGGCATCAGGACATTGAGACTTTAAGAAGGCCCAATATAATGGTTAAAGTTCAGGAACAGAAAGCAGAAAGGTTTCTGTCAGAAGACAGGGAGTTGAGATAACAAGTGAAAGTGAAAGTGACGTCACTCAGTCGTGTCCGACTCTTTGCGACCCCGTGGACTGTAGCCCACCAGGCTCCTCTGTCCATGGGATTCTCCAGGCAAGAATACTGGAGTGGGTTGCCATTGCCTTCTCCAGGGGATCTTCCCAACCCAGGGATTGAACCCAGGTCTCCTCATTGTGAGCAGACGCTTTAACCGCTGAGCCACCAGGGATAACAAGAGGAAACTGAAAAGTGTAAAACGTCATCTGGAGAGAGAAAAGAGGACAAGGTAGGAATGAAGCATTGCATTAGTTTCCCTTAATTTCAGTGGGAAAAAAGCTGTAAATTTACCTATTAGTGTTTATGCTGTATCATCTTGATACTGCTGTATGTGAGTAGTGAGATGCTATACCATGGTGAATAAGAATGTAGCATGGGGAGGGGGGAAGAATGTGGATTTAGAAGCAGAGTCCCTCAGATCAAATCCTAGTTCTGTTGTTTACTAGCTGTGTGAACCTGGGTAAATTACTTTACATTTCTATGCCTCATTTTTCTAATCTGTAAAATGAGAACATCAATAGTATTTATCTGGTCGGATTGTTATAAGAATTAGAATAAAGTGATTAATGATTAATCACTTAACATAGTGTCTAGCACACATAAAGAGCTTAATAATTGCCAACTGTTTTCTGTTGTACATTTTTAACACGATGTGAGCCATATGTCTGTAGCATTGTTAACCACAGCAGTGTATTTTGATGATGAATTCCCTGATGGCTGGGCCTGGATGAGTTGCCCATTATTGCAAAATGCCCTTTACATGAACTTTCTTTTGAACTTTGGTGAATGGGATTTATACACCATGAGGGTGAGGACAGAGTTGACTGTGTTTGGAAATGGGTTGGACTATTAACATGGAAGATTTCAGGTCAGAAAACTCTGGGGTTCTTTTGTGGTTGTTTCTTCTTTTCAGTATTTTGAAAAATGCCTACTTCCTTTCCTTTCCTTTCCTTAGCCTTGATCCCAGTCCAGGATGTATTTCCCTTATACATCTAGAGACACTGAGAAGGGATTTTGGAACTGGGTAAGGAGACAAGAGAGGCAAGCCAAGCTGAGCCTACGGTGCTGGCAGGGAAACATGATTGCATTGATGACTTCAGCACTAGAGGAAAGATCCAGTTTCTGTTTGATGAGAACTATTTGATGGCTTTTTGATGGTTGAAAAATAAAACCCAATCTGTCATATTTCTGAATTTCTTTTAACAGCTTAGTTCTCCACTCTGTGCAAACCAAATTCCTTATGCTAACTCTAATGTTCATTTCAGATGTAAGTCCTGATATCAAATAATTTTCTCTGGAGTAGAAGTCCAACCCAGAAACCAGAAATAAAATATTGATTTGATATGATGCTAATGAGTCAGCCTAAGAGACCTTGATGTACTTGGTACTTAGCAATTATAATGACTAAAATGCATAGTAAGTAATGTCTAAAGTTGTTTGAATCAGTTAAATGAGAATCTGAACGCTCAGGATTAATTGTTCCATTGTATGGATTGTGATACTGGCATTTAAGACCTGTAAGTCCAAAGGTGACTTAGCCTGATGAGTGTCCTTTACTTTACCTGAATCTGAAGATAACATGTTAAGTTAGTTTGGGGCTTCTTGATGCCCAAGGTTGGGGAGGTGGGGGGTGTTATAGACATGGTCAGGCTTCTCTGTTGAGGCTTGTTTTCAAGATTCAAATGTTCATTTTTGCATCCTAGCTCTCTTAAAACTGAATTAATCAATGGTTTCCCATTATTATTGACTGGCTACTGAACAGCTGTTGACAGCAAACTGGGAGGCTTAGATAACAAAGGGGAAAAAAAATTTACATGTGGCAATATTGTGATTTGTAAAAAGGCCTCCTCAGCTGTTCCATGACTTCTGGGATTCATACTTACCTTGATGTCTTTGGATTGTTTAACATGGGGTCTCAATGAAGGTTTAAAAATGTATTCATGCTTTGTGTTTTCAATAAAAAGTTGATATCAAATTGTCTTCCAAACCTATCATACTTTATTTTTCTAAAATATTTGGAAGGCTTTTGAAACGATTTTTGTGGGTGGTTTAAAAAGAGCCAGCAATAACATAAGCCCACATTCATGTTGACAAAAACCCCACTTCAATACCAGTTTTTGGAAGATAAGATTGCTATGTGCTCATGAGTCAAAAGTTGGGAACAATACTCCACCAAGTGGGTGTAGAGGCACTAAGTGTATTGATGGGGATGTCTGGTCTCTTTGGAATGCTAGTTGATCTAAGAGTCACCTGTTTTCAAAATTGTATTAGTTCCCCAAACCATACTTTTTCTAATTGTGTACTGTGCTGTGTTCAGTTGGTAAGTCATGCTAGTCTGAACATATATTCTACCCTGGAGCAATTATTATTCTCTTAATATTTCTGGATGCCTATGACATTGGTGCTTTATACAGTGATAACAATGTGCTTGGAATGTATGTGAATGGTGGCTTGTCATGGACAAAATGGTGATCACCCAGTCTAATATGTCTCTGTTGTTATTGTCTATCAAAGATATGTTTACCTATAGCACTTAGAATTGCCAGATACTATGTTATAAATTCAGAGAAGGCAATGGCACCCCACTCCAGTACTCTTGCCTGGAAAATCTCATGGATGGAGGAGGCCTGGTAGGCTTCAGTCCATGAAGTCGCTAAGAGTCAGACACGACTGAGCAACTTCCCTTTCACTTTTCACTTTCATGCATTAGAGAAGGAAATGGCAACCCACTCCAGTGTTCTTGCCTGGAGAATCCCAGGGACGGGGGAGCTTGGTGGGCTGTCTGTGGGGTCGCACAAAGTTGGACACAACTGAAGTGACTTAGCAGCAGCAGCAGCATGTTATATATTTGTTTATAGTTCCAGGATCTTTCTCACTCACTAGTTTTTAAGTCATATAAGAATGAAAGATCCTATATGTTTTGTTCTCCATTTTCTTTTTAGCACCTAGCACAGTACCTAACTCATAGTGGGTATTTGATAAATATTTGTAGAATAAATGATGAATGAACTGCTTTATATCAAAGGTTCTGTAAGGTGCTGCCTCACAAAACATTTTTATATTATATTTATTGCTCTAATCAATATTTGTCTAAAACATGAGATCATTTACAGTTTAGTCCCTGATCATTTCAGCTCCTATCAGATTGGCATGGCTCTCATAAAACTGAATTATATTCCTATCTATGAATAAAATATGATCTCTAAATAAAAATCATATGAAGTGGGAAGCTCCTTTAGAACATCATCTTCAGAGAGTGAGATCAAAGGGAATATCATTTCTTCAGGCTCCCATCATATCTCTGAGCCTAGCTATATTCTGTAGCTTGATCACACATGTGATTCAAGCACAGGTCTAAATATTGATACTTATGCATATCCTCACAGGAAAAAGGTTTTCTATCCCAGAGATTGCTTAGTCATTTGTTCCATTACTTTAATTCTTAGGGCTTCCCTTGTGGCTCAACTGGTAAAGAATACACCTGCAATGCGGGAGACCTTGGTTTGATCCCTGGGTTGGGAAGATTTCCTAGAGAAGGGAAAGGCTACCCAATCCAATATTCTGGCCTGGAGAATTTCGTGGACCATATAGTCCATGGGGTCGCAAAGAGTCGGACAGGACTGAGTGATTTTCACTTTCATTTTAATTAATTAATTATCTGTTAGTATTATTTTCCTTAAGTATTTAAAAAATATTTTTCCATGCTGTTTCCACAGTTATTTGACTAAAGCAGAAATCAGAGTCTCACTTCTTTCAAAAAAAAATCACTGTGTCTGCCCGTCACGAAATACAGCTTAACTTTCCTAACATGTCATATGTCCTGGAAATTTTTCATTTAGTCCTGTAGATTTATGGTCCACCTTTCTCTCATGTCCTATACCTGGAGAGGCTAACCCCATATCGATTGCATGAATACATTCTTGTTATTCTTGTCTTCAGGTTTCCAGCTGGATTTAGTCAATGTAAGATTTCAGAAGGAGATTGGAGAGAGTACTAAGAGCGTGGTAGTGATATTTATTTTCCTGGCTCCTTCCCTGCCAGGTTTCCTGGGTTGGCTCCATCCTTTTACTGAATGTTGTAGCTCCTCCTAGGTATGCACCATACTTTGCCCCTTCAAAGCTTATGAAGGTAGTAACCATCTACTGTTATTTGAACCAGAGTTCTACACCATTATATCTACTACCGCGGGTGGGAATCGCTTAAAAGAAATGGAGTAGCCACATGGTCAACAAAAGAGTCCGAAATGCAGTACTTAGATGCAATCTCAAAAACAACAGAATGATCTCTGTTCGTTTCCAAGGCAAACCATTCAATATCACAGTAATCCAAGTCTATGCCCCAACCAGTAATGCTGAAGAAGCTAAAGTTGAATGGTTCTATGAAGACCTACAAGATCTTTTAGAACTAACACCCAAAAAAGATGTCTTTTTCATTATAGGGGACTGGGATGCAAAAGTAGGAAGTCAAGAAACACCTGAAGTAACAGGCAAATTTGGCCTTGGAATACAGAATGAAGCAGGGCAAAGGCTAATAGCGTTTTGTCAAGAAAATGCACTGGCCATAGCAAATACCCTCTTCCAACAACACAAGAGAAAACTCTACACATGGACATCACCAGATGGTCAACAGTGAAATCAGATTGATTATATTCTCTGCAGCCAAAGTTGGAGAAGCTCTATACAGTCAAGGAAATCAACACTGAATATTCATTCAGGAAGGACTGTTGCTGAAGCTACAGCAGTCCATGGGGTCACAAAGAGTCGGACACAACTTAGAGACTGAAAAACAATCCCAACAATATATAAGGCAAGTGCTAACAGTCATAAAAGGGGAAATTGACAGTAGCACAATAAGTGGGGAAGTTTGATAGCTCACTTACACTGATGGACAGATTGTACAGATAGAAAATTAATAAGGAAACACAGCCTTAAATGACACATTAGACCAGATAGACTACATTGATATGTATAGGACATTCCATCTGAAACTAGCAGAATACAGTTTCCTCTCAAGTGGATATGGAGCATTCTCCTGGATTGATCACATATTGGGTAAGAAATGAAGCCTTGGTAAATTTAAGAAGATTAAAATCATATCAAGCACCTTTTATGACCATAATGCTATGAGATTAGAAATAAATTACAGGAAAAAAATCTGTAAAAACACAATCACATGGATGCTAAACAATATGTTACTAAATAACCAATGGATCACTGAAGAAATCAAAGGGGAAATAAAAAAATAGCTAAAGACAAATGATAATGAGAACAAGACAATAAAAAACTTATGGGACACAGCAAAAGCAGTAATAAGAGGGAAGTTTGTAGCAAAACAATCTTACCTCAAGAAATAAGAAAAATCTCAAATAACAACCTAACCTTATATCTAAGGCAAACAGAGAAAGACCAAACAAAATCCAAAGTTAATAGAAGGAAAGAAATCATAAAGAGCAGAAATAAATGAAATTGAGACAAAGAAAATAAGAGCAAAGATCAATAAAACTAAAATCTGGGTCTTTGAGAAGATAAATTGATCTAACTTCATCCAGACTCATCAAGATAAAAAAGGGAAAGGACTCAAATCAATAAAATTAAGAATGGAAAAGGAGAACTTACAACACATATGACAGAAATACAGACTCATAAGAGACTACATGAGCAACTATACACCAATAAGATGGACAACCTAGAAGAAATGGACAATTTCTTATAAAAATATAACATTCCAAGATTTAACCAGGAAGAAATAGAAAATATGAACAGACCAATTATAAGTACTGAAATAGAACTGTGATTAAAAATCTTCCAAGATGCCATATATATACATTAATATACAGTATTTGTCTTTCTCTTTCTGACTTACTTTACTCTGTATGATAGGCTCTAGGTTCATCCACCTTATTAGAACTGACTCAAATGCATTCCTTTTGATAGCTGAGTAATATTCCATTGTTTATATGTACCACAACTTCCTTATCCATTCCTCTGTCAATGGACTAGTATGAGTTTGATGCAAGAAGCAGGATACCCAAAGCTGGTGCTCTGTGACAACCTAGAGGGATAGATTCGGGAGGGAGATGGGAGAGGGTTTCAGGATTGGGGCACACATGTATACCTATGGCTGATTCATGCTGATGTATGGCAAAAACCATCACAATATTGTAAAATAATTATCCTCCAATTCAAATAAGGAAATAAATTTTAAAAAATCTTCCAAGAAACAAAAGTCTAGGACCAGATGACTTCACAGGAAACAACTTCCTTATCCATTCCTCTGTCAATGGACTAGTATGAGTTTGATGCAAGAAGCAGGATACCCAAAGCTGGTGCTCTGTGACAACCTAGAGGGATAGATTCGGGAGGGAGATGGGAGAGGGTTTCAGGATTGGGGCACACATGTATACCTATGGCTGATTCATGCTGATGTATGGCAAAAACCATCACAATATTGTAAAATAATTATCCTCCAATTCAAATAAGGAAATAAATTTTAAAAAATCTTCCAAGAAACAAAAGTCTAGGACCAGATGACTTCACAGGAAAATTCTATCAAACATTTAGGGGAGTTTATACCTACCCCTCTGAAACAATTCCAAAAAGTTGCAGGAAAGGAACACTCCCAAACTACAAGGAACTCTCCCATTCTGCAAGGCCACTGTCACCCTAACATCAAAATAGTTAAAGAAATAACTAAAAAAGAAAATTATAGCCAATATAACTGATGAAGATTGATGCAAAAATCAACAAACACTAGCAAACAGAATCCAACAACACATTAAAAGGATCAAACACCTTGATCAACTGGTATTTATCCCAGTGATGCAAGGATTTTCCAATATTAGCAAAGCAGTCAGTATGATACACCACATCAACAAATTGAAGAATGAAAGCCATATGATCATCTCAATAGATGCAAAAAAAGCTGTTGATAGAATTCAACACATATTGATGATAAAAACTTTCCAGAAAGGGGGATAGTGGGAACCTTTCTGAACATAATATTAATAAAGTCCACATACAAAAAGGCTGCAGCAGGCATCATTCTCAATGTTGAAGAGCTGAAAGCATTTTCTCTAAGATTAGGAACAAGACAAGGATGTCCACTCTTGCCAATTTTATTCAACATACTTTGGAAGTCCTTGTCACCACAATCAGAGAGGGAAAAGAAATAAAAGGAATCCAAATTTGAAAAGTAGAGGAAAACTGTCACTGTTTGTAGATGGCATGATAATATATATAGAAAATCCTCCAGCAACTACCAGAAAGCTACTAGAGCTCAGCAATGAGTTTGGTAAAGTTGTATGATACAAAATTAATACAGAAAAATCAGTTGCATTTCTATACAGTAAAAATGAAGAAAATAATGCAATTTACCATCATGTCAAAAAGAATAAAATACCTAGGAATAAACCTCCCTAAGGAGGCAAAAGACCTATACTCAGAAAACTATAAGATACTGATAAAAGAAATAAAAGCTGGCATAAATAGATGGAGATCTATGTTCTGGGATTGGAAGAATCATTATTGTCAGAATGACTATACTACTCAAAGCAATCTACAGATTCAATGCAATCCTTATCAAATTACCGATGATTTTTTTTTCCACAGAGCTAGAAAAAGATTTTGTACAATTTGTATAGAAACACAAAAGACCACAAATAACCAAAGCAGTCTCAAAAAAGAAAAACAGAGCTGGTGGAATCAGACTCCCTGCCTTCAGACTATCCTATAGAGCTACAGTAATCAGAGCATTATTTTACAGGCACAAAAACAGAAATATAGACCACTGGAACAGGACAGAAAGTCCAGAGATAAACCTACACACCTACAGTCGACTAATCTATGACAAAATAGGCAAAAATATACAATGGAAAAAAGACAATCTCTTCAGTAAGTAGTTTGGGTAAATTGGACAGCTACATGTAAAAGAATGAAATGAGAACACTCTCTAACATCATACACAAAAATAAACTCAAAATGGATTAAAGACCTAAATGCAACGCTGGATACTATAAAGCTCTTAGAGGAAAAGAGGCAGAATACTCTTTGACATAAATCATGAAATATCTTTTTGATCCACTTCCTAGAGTAATGAAAATAAAAACAAAAATAAACAAATGGGACCCAATTAAACTTAAGAGCTTTTGCACAATGAAGGATACCATAAATAAGACAAAATGACAACACTCACGATGGGAGAAAACATTTGGAAAAGAATCAACCAGCAAGAGATTAATCTCCAAAATATACAAAAAGCCCATGGAGCTAAATATTAAAAAATCAAGCAATGTAATTAAAAAATGGATGGAAGGTCTAAAAAGCCATTTCTTCAAAGAAGACATCAGTTCAGTTCAGTTCAGTTCAGTCGCTCAGTCATGTCCGACTCTTTGTGACCCCATGAATCACAGCACGCCAGGCCTCCCTGTCCATCATCAAATCCAGGAGTTCACTCAGACTCTGTCCATCGAGTCCGTGATGCCATCCAGCCATCTCATCCTCTGTCGTCCCCTTCTCCTCCTGCCCCCAATCCCTCCCAGCATCAGGGTCTTTTCCAATGAGTCAACTCTTCGCATGAGGTGGCCAAAATACTGGAGCTTCAGCTTTAGCATCATTCCTTCAGAATGGACTGGTTGGATCTCCTTGCAGTCCAAGGGACTCTCAAGAGTCTTCTCCAACACCACAGTTCAAAAGCATCAGTTCTTTGGCACTCACCCTTCTTCACAGTCCAACTCTCACATCCATACATGA
>SJXQ01010246.1:0-38605 GCA_006408695.1 Aepyceros melampus | reverse complement strand
TCAAGAGGCTTTTTAGCTCATACAGATGGTTAAAATGCATATGAAAATATTTTCACCATCATTAATTATTAGGGAAAGGAAACCAAAACTACAATGAGGCATCACCTCATACTGGTCACAATGTCTGTCATCAAAAAATCTACAAACAATAAATGCTGGAGAGGATGTGCAGAAAAGGGAACCCTCCTACATTCTTGATGGGAATGTAAACTGGTAAAGCCACTATGGAGAACAGCATGCAGCTTCCTTAAATAACTAAAAATATAGTCACAATATGATCCAGCAATCCTACTCCTGGGTATATCCTGAGAAAAGCTTAATTCAAAGAGATACATACACAACACTATTCATTGCAGCAGTATTTGCAATAGTGAGGGCATGTAAGCAACCTAAACGTTCATCAAGAGAGGAATGGATAAGAAGACATGGTACATGTATACAATGGACTATTCAGTTCAGTTCAGTTCAGTCACTCAGTCGTGTCCGACTCTTTGTGACCCCATGAATCGCAGCATGCCAGGCCTCCCTGTCCATCACCAACTCCCGGAGTTCACTCAGTCTCATGCCCATTGAGTCNTGATGGGACCATATGCCACGATCTTCGTTTTCTGAATGTTGAGCTTTAAGCCAAAATTTTCACTCTCCACTTTCACTTTCATCAAGAGGCTTTTTAGTTCCTCTTCACTGTCTGCCATAAGGGTTGTGTCATCTGCATATCTGAGGTAATGGAATATTAGTCATCCATTAAAAGAATTAATAATGCCATTTTTCAGCAACATGGATGGACCTAGAGATTATCATACTGAGTGAGGTTAATCAGACAAAGACAAGCATCATATAATATCACTTATATGTGGAATCTGAAAAATGGCTACAAATGAACTTATCTACAAAAGAGAAACAGAGTTACAGATGTAGAAAAAAATCATGGTTACTAAGTGATGAGGAAGGGGGAGGGATAAATTTGGAGATTGAATTGACATATACACACAACTATGTATAAAATAAATAGCTAATAAAGATTTATTTTGTAGCACAGGGAACTCTACTCAATACTTTGTAATTGTCTATATGGGAAATGAGTCTAAAAAATTATGGATATATGTACATGTATAACTGATTTACTTTGCTGTACACCTGGAACTAATACAACATTTTGAATCAACTTATGTAGTAGCTCAGATGGTAAAGCATCTGCCTGCATTGCAGGAGACCCGGGTTCTATCCCTGGGTTGGGAGGAGAAGTAAATGGTAACCAACTCCAGTATCCTTGCCTGGAAAATTCTATGGACAAAGGAGCCTGGCAGGCTACAGTCTATGGGGTCACAAAGAGTTGGACACAAATGAGTGACTAATGCACATTTGCCGATAAAAATTTTAAAAAGCTTAGAATGTTAAGAAAATGATATAGATACAGCATCTGTTCTGCTAAAATTTGTCCTTAAATAGTTATGTGAATTTCCTTAAAAGAAATCCAGATTGGAAAAGAAGTAAAACTCTCACCGTTTGTAGATGACATGATCCTCTACAAAGAAAACCCTAAAGACTCCACCAGAAAATTACTAGAACTAATCAATGAGTAGAGTAAAGTTGCAGGATATAAAATTAATATACAGAAATCACTTGCATTCTTATATACTAACAATGAAAAAAGAAAAAAACAGAAAAAGAAATTAAGGAAACAATCCCATTCACCATTGCAATGAAAAGAATAAAATACCTAGGAATAAATTTACCTAAAGAAACAAAAGACCTATATATAGAAAATTATAAAACACTGATGAAAGAAATCAAAGGGGACACAAATAGATGGAGAAATATACCATGTTCATGGATCAGAAGAATCAATATAGTGAAAATGAGTATACTACCCAAAGCAATCTATAGATTCAATGCAATCCTTATCAAGCTACCAATGAAATTTTTCACAGAACTAGAATAAATAATTTCACAATTTGTATGGAAATACAAAAAACCTTGAACAGCCAAAGCAATCGAGAAAGAAGAATGGTACTGGAGGAATCCACCTGCCTGACTTCAGACTAATATATATAGAAAATTATAAAACACTGATGAAAGAAATCAAAGGGGACACAAATAGATGGAGAAATATACCATGTTCATGGATCAGAAGAATCAATATAGTGAAAATGAGTATACTACCCAAAGCAATCTATAGATTCAATGCAATCCTTATCAAGCTACCAATGAAATTTTTCACAGAACTAGAATAAATAATTTCACAATTTGTATGGAAATACAAAAAACCTTGAACAGCCAAAGCAATCGAGAAAGAAGAATGGTACTGGAGGAATCCACCTGCCTGACTTCAGACTATACTACAAAGCTACAGTCATCAAGACAGTATGGTTCTGGCACAAAGACAGAAATATACATCAATGGAACAAAATAGAAAGCCAGATATAAATCCATGTGTCTATGGATAACTTAACTTTGACAAAGAAGGCAAGAATACACAATGGAGATAAGACAATCTCTTTAACAAATGGTGCTGGGAAAACTGGTTACATACAAGTAAAAGAATGAAATCAGAACACTTTCTAAAATCTTACACAAAAATAAACTCAAAATGGATTAAAGATCAAATGTAAGACCAGAAACTATAAAACTCTTAGAGGAAAACATAGGCAGAACATTCTCTGACATACATCACAGAAAGATTCTCTATGACCCACCTCAGAGAGTAATGGAAATAAAAACAAAAATAAACAATTGTGACCTAATTAAACTTAAAAGCTTCTGCACAATGAAGGAAACTATAAGCAAGGTGAAAAGACAGCCTCCAACATGGGAGAAAATAATAGAAAATAAAACAACTGGCAAATCATTAATCTTCAAAATATACAAGCAGCTCATGCAGCCCAATATCAGAAAAACAAACAACTCAATCAAAAAGTGGGCCAAAGAGCAAAACAGACCTTTCTCTAAAGAAGACATACAGATGGATGATAAACACATGAAAAGATGCTTAATATCACTCATTTTTAGAGAAATGCAAATCAAAACCACAATGAGGTATCACCTTATGCTGGTTAGAATATCTGCCATTAGAAAGTCTAAAAACAATCAATGCTGGAGTGGGTGTGGAGAAAAGGGAACCCTCCTACCCTGCTGGTGGGAATGCAAACTGGTACAGCTGCTATGGAGAACAGTTTTTTCCTTAAAAACTGGAAATAGGACTGCCATATGACCCAGCAATCCCACTCTTGGGCATACACACAGAGGAAACCAGAATTGAAAGAGACACTTGTATCCCAATGTTCATTGCAGCACTGTTTATAGTAGCTAAGACATAGAAGCAGCCTAGATGTCCATTGGCAGACAAATGGATAAGGAAGTTGTGGTAAATATACACAATGGACTATAACTTAGCTATGAAATAAGAACACATTTGAGTCAGTTCTAATGAGATGGATTAAACTGGAGCCTATTGTACAGAGTGAAGTAACTCAGAAAGAGAAACAACAATACAGTATATTAACACATATATATGGAATTTAGAAAGATGGTAATGACAGCCCTATATGCAAGGCAGCAAAAGAGACACTGACATAAAGCACAGACTTTTGAACTCTGTGGGAGAAGGCAAGGGTGGGATGATTTGAAGAATAGCAATGAAGCATGTATATTACTATATGTAAAATAGACGACAGTGCAAGTTCAGTGCATGAAGCAGGGCACACAAAGCCAGTGCTCTGGGACAACCCAGAAGAATGGAGTGGGGAGGGAGGTGGGAGGGGCATCCAAGATGGGGAGAAACATGTGCACCAGTGGCTGATTTATGTTGATGTATGGCAAAAACCACCACAATATTGTAAAGCAATTGTCCTTCAATTAAAATAAATAAATTAATTAAAATATAAATAAGGCAAAAAAAGATAGGTATTTGAATTTCCTTATCTCAAGTGCTATTCAATTTGACATTTTACTTGTTATTCCAGTAGAAAAGTTTTGAGCCAAACATATCTTAATTTAAGACTATAAATATTTTATAAAAATAAATTTAAAGAAGTACAATCATTTTTTTTTAATTTTAAAGTTTGACCTATAGTTTTTAAATTTAAAATTGTCCTATACTTGACTTCCAAGATTATATTTGTTTCATGTGTATAAAATACCAGTTCAACATTTTTATAGATTATACTCCACTTATAATTATTACAAAATAATGGCTATATTTCCCTCTGTTATACAATATATCCTTATAGCTTATTTATTTTATAGATAGTTTGTACCTCTTAATCCCCTACCTCTACCAATCATTTTAAAATCATCTTTTAGAAACACTTTTTTATTAATGTCCAAAGAGTAGTTTAGATGTGATTACTACATTGAAAATGGTAATAATGCATAACAGAAGCTTATTGGTGCAGAACTTTATATGCTGGAATCTAATTTTTATTGCCTTCCCTCAAAATGTAAAAAAAGAATTTTATTACACTTATCCCTTAAAGGAGGTTGACAGTCTTACAAGGGTTTCATTAAAGGTCATTATAGGATGGCAGAATGTACTTAAATCCATGTGAAATGTTACATGAGTAGGCCAAGAACATTTGTTACTGCTCACTGACAACTGGGATTCATTTATCAGAACTCAGTCTTGCTGATGGTAAGATAATGCTTGGGGCTATTTCATTACAGACAATGCAAGATTATGCATCTTAGTTCTTATATCAAACTTTCCAAGTCAAATTTTTGAAACTAAGAAACAAATTCATATTAACATATTAAATAGAAAATATGCTCAAACAGGAGGAAGCTGATTCATTATGCTGGATTTTGAGATCTGGAGAAAGCTATTCGTTCTTTGGCATTCAAAATAAAGCAAATGAAAATGCTGACAGCCATTTTATCTTCTGAATATTTAATCTGATTCAAAATTTGGCTTATTTATATATAATTTCCAGGTATATAACACAGCTTTAACCTTAAACAGTAATGTAAACAACATTGTAAATCAAAAAGATAGAGCCTGAGAAGAATAAAATCCGTAAATTGTTATTTATATATTACCTTTGGTGAGTCACAACAAATACAAATTTCATCCATAAGACTTTCTTAGTTTCAATTATCAAAGAAATCCAGCTGTCTTTGTGACAGAGACATTGTAACAAAAGTTGAGATAATCTTAGAGTGAGATATTTCAAGTGAAGTATAGAAGTTATCCTTTTTAAATGAATGTGTATCTAGCTTCTGCCTTGTTCTTCAGCCTGGAACTTAGCCAGGGCATTATCTCTCTGATTCTCTTCCTGAAATGCTTCCAGGAGATTTTAAGTGACCCATGAAGTTAGCTCCTTTTGGTCTACATTTTATTAAAACTAGTTCCATGGTCCTCAATGGGTTGAAGTTTCCTAGCCTGTAGTATACTGAGATGAGTACTATCATCTTGATCTTGGCTGGGCGAAGACCTAATTTGCATTGGAAGTAAGGTTAGTTGGAGACAGGCTCCCTAGTGCCTTGCATGTAAGGAGAGCCTATCACTACATTTTACTTCTGAGTGTGATTTTTTCAATATGTCCAGAGACTTTTTAAAATGAACTGGAGGTTTCAATAAAGGCCTTGCCTTTAAGATATATAACCTGTGATTAAAAATAACCCTAGCTCAAAGCAGGAGATTGACCTTTGCAAAAGCAGTAATGGGATATTTGGTTCTTTTTACCATGCTGAAATAGGTCTATTTTATCTTGCAAAAGAAGTAAAAGAAAAAAATGGATGGCAATTAAGGAGACCTCAATCAGCACTATAATGGGTTGGAGTAATGAGAAACTACATGTTTGAAACAATATACGCAGATTACCTGGACTGCTTATGTGAATTGCTCAGATGTGGCATATGATAGTCTTGTGTGATGCCATATGTATCCATGTAAATCTCAATGTATACCACATACTGATGGAAAAAGTGTTGCTAGATTCCCTCAGTGTGTATTCTCTTTGAAAATTGGTGTCATTTTCCCCAAATGATTCTATTTCTGTTGGTAGTACCTTTAGCATTAGAAACTCTTGGCATTTCACCTTTCAGCAAGATAGACTAGGTTTGAGCTCCCTTTAAAAGATCCTAGGAGTTTCCTTTATTCCTCCAGGATTCTAGGGCAGTTTGGAGCTTTAACACGTTGCTACATGTTTGACCTAAAAGAGATAAAGATCATATACTATTTTATTAGAACTGCTTACTTATTGCAACAGGGAATATGGTCAGTTCAATAGCTGATATTAGAATTTTGTTCCTTCTGTAATTGATGACTGAAAAAGAGAGTTATGGTAGATATATTTTATATTAATTTAATTATTTTTCCTGAAAATGCTTACGTCTTTATACTTGCATCTCCCTAGTTGGAGTTAAGTGTTTTGATGAAGGGTAGACTTACGTAAAAGAGTAGCTCTCGTTATATGTTTAACATAAATCATGTCTCCAATTATTTAAAAAGGAAGAAGTATGGAAAAGGCTAAGAAGGGTGGCAGGTAAGTGCACTTGAGACAGATGTGTAGAGAAGTTGCTTCAAAGACATAAAACCATCCTTAGCCTGGTGGTAGGGTGAAGTGGGAGACTTTTTTCTCTCTGCAATGAGGTGTCAGGGATGTTTCCAGGAAGGAAATTCACGTGTGCCCTGAGTTTAGAATGGCAAACAGTTAATGTCACTGTTTCCTCTTCACCTGCTTGCCCACCTTTCTGAGCGGAAGTCTCTGACTACAGCTGGAATGCCAAGTGATAGGACAAATGATCTGCTTGTGTTTTCCTGTTATTCCTGTGTAGTGAGGCTTTTGGACTTCCCCGGTGGCTCAGAGATTAAAGCGTCTGCCTCCAATGCGGGAGACCTGGGTTCGATCCCTGGGTCGGGAAGATCCCCTGGAGAAGGAAATGGCAACCCACTCCAGTATTCTTGCTTGGAGAATCTCATGGACTGAGGAGTCTGGTGGGCTGCAGTCCATGGGGTCACAAAGAGTCGGACACGACTGAGTGACTTGACTTTACTTAGTTAGTGAGGATTTTGCTGATGGATTAGGCCCCGGAAAGTATTAGAAAAGCAGCTTTTTTTTCTTCTGAATTCTCATCTCACTTTATACTTCTCTCTAGTAGAGCAATTATTGAACTGTATTGTAATTATTTGTGTCTGTCTTTCCCAGTAGACTGTAAGTTCATTGATGGAAGGAACTTGGTCTTATTTATCTTTGTATGTGTGTGCATGCACACTCAGTTGTGTCCGACTCTTTGTGACCCTATAGACTGTAGCCTACCAGGCTCCTCTGTCTATGGAATTTTCCAGGTAAGACTACTGGAGTGGATTGCCATATCTTTGTATACCTGGGGTCTAACATAGTTTCTGGCACATAGTAAAAACCTAATAAATGATTGTGGACTGAATGAAGGAATGAGTGAGAAAAGTGTTAGGCACTAAGGTCAAACAGAGACCAATGGTCATAATACAACCTGTTGTTTCATTATAATGGACTTCCTAGAGGCTAAGAAAGGGCTTCCAGTTTTTTTTTTTCTATAAAACCTGGAGGTATCAGTGCCCTATTTGTTTAGAGAGGATGGCTATTTCTGGGCAGTCATTTTCTCCAAACTTCTACCAGAATGCATTCACTGGAACCATTACAATGTAATGAGTCATTTTTTTTTCTGTATTTGTGTGATTTCTTTTTTTTTTTAATTTTTTTTCTTTAATTAATTTTTATTTTTTAGTTTGTTTTGCNGAAGATCTTTTTTGTACAGTTCTTCCGTGTATTCTTGCCACCTCTTCTTAATATCTTCTGCTTCTGTTAGGTCCAGACCATTTCTGTCCTTTATTGAGCCCATCTTTGCATGAAATGTTCCCTTGGTATCTCTAATTTTCTTGAAGAGATCTCTAGTCTTTCCCTTTCTGTTCTTTTTCTCTATTTCTTTGCATTGATCACTGAAGAAGGCTTTCTTATCTCTTCTTGCAGCTAATCAATTATTCTACAGTTTATTTTGAGTTTCCCCGATAACTCAGTTGGTAAAGAATCTGCCTGCAATGTAGGAGAGCTTGGTTCAATTCCTGGGTCGGGAAGATTCCTTGGAGAAGGGATAGGCTACCCACTCCTGTATTCTTGGGCTTCCCTATGGTTCAGCTGGTAAAGAATTCACCTGCAATGTGGGAGACCTGGGTTCGATCCCTGGGTTGGGAAGATTCCTTGGAGAGGGGAAGGGCTACCCACTCCAGTATTCTGGCCTGGAGAATTCCATGAACTGTATAGTCCATGGGGTCACAAAGAGTCGGACACCACTGGACAACTTTCACTTTCACCACTTATTTTAGTATATGACATGAAGTGTGACTTTGGGGTGAGGGTTATTTAGCTTATTTTCTCAACATTGCAAAATAATCTATTTCTTATCCCACTGGTTTGTTATAATCCTATATCATATGTCAAACATCTTAATAAACTGTATTTATTTCAAAGGTTTGAAATGAAAGGTAAACTAACACTGATAGTCAGTGAATGCAGGATAAGAAGGACACTTCTCTAAGAAATGGACAGAGGAATAAGGGCAAAGCGGCAAGCAAAGGAAAACAGACACAATGACTAGAACTGAGCAACGGGACAATTGAGAAATGTGATGGGTTCCTTTGCTTTATAAGAAACTGTATACTGTTACATAGAAGAGAAAAGGAAGAAAACACATTTAAAAAAACTTACATATGTGGAGTTAGGTTTGGGCACAATGGAAAGCCAAAATGAAAGAGAAAAATAGACCTCACTGTGTATGGAAACTGCCAATCTGAAAAACAACAGACAGGAGGGGAAATAGCTCTCAGAAGGGAGAATTAATAGAATTTGAAGTAGGTCAAAGACCAAAAAGAGAATTATAAGAAAGAAAAAAATGTGATAAAGAAAGTCACAGTTGAAAGCTAAAGGTCAAGCTCAGAAACAACAACAACAACAAAAAAAAATGTAGGATCAGGAAAGTTTTACACAAAGGATCCTCAAAGAGAGATCATACTCATAAAATAAAAATTGATGGACTCATGAAGACATTTTAAAAAATTTAAGAATCAGCAGAAATAGTGTGGGACAAGGCTGAGGAAGATTCTTGTGGTACATTCCAGGGAGTTAAAATTCTGAGGCAGCAAGAAAGATCTCTACTGAAAAGAACAGCATATGGATGAAGTGACACAGCAACACCTATTCTTTGAATGTGTTAAATTGTCATCATGATATACTTTTAGAGTTTTTACCTAACCTCTCTATATAAAAAAGTAGCATTATAACTTTAAAATGTTTCAGTCTTATTAAAAGGAAAGGGAATTTAAAAGGTAAAATAATCATGATTGTGAGGATTAAGACCCTCTGAGGGGAAAATGGAAATTCCAATGCTCTAAAATTAAAGAACCAGGAGAAAAAGTAGCTAAAAAGATAAAGCATATTATTTATTCATCCTTCATTCATTCAACAAACATAATTTCTAGGGACTACCATATTAAGTAATGAGGGAGGATATAAAATAAATACCAGTCTCTGCACTCAAAAAGTATAGAAAACAAATAGTATATAAGACATTCCAACTCTATGGAACATGGCTATATTCAATTATGCACAATCTTCTATAGAAGCAAAGAAGAGGAAATGCCTAATTTCATGGGTGATGGGGATGAGAAAGGAGTTCCGGAGGAGAGTATAATTGAAGACTCTTTTACAGAGAAGGTCACCTTTGAGCTGAGTTGTAAACACTACTTTGATATTGATTAGCTAGTCCAGGGAAGAAAGAAGGCATGGAGATGTAAGGAAGTATAGTGTACCTGGAATATAGAGAGCATTTAATTGTGACTGGGTCATTAAATATGTAGCACAATTTAGTAGAAAATGAGGCCTGAAGGGAGATAGAAACCAGGTCTTCAAACCACGCCAAAGACAATGAGTAGCCATCAAAGATCCATAAGCAAGAGAGTGAAATGATCAGATTTACCTTTTGCGAAAGCCAGGCTAGTTTCAATTTGGAGGAGGAATGTTTGGAGGAAAGGAATTATAACAGGAAACTTTTATGACAGTCCAAGTAAGAGATTATGAAGACATGGATTAAGAAACTGACTGCAGAACTGGATAGAAATGATTGGATTGGAAACATCAAAAAGTAGAATTAGTAAGACTTTGTAATTGATTAGCTATGAAATGTGAGGGAGTGGGAGGATTCAGAGATAATTTCAAGGTTTCTGGCTTGCACTAGGTGAATGAGATTGGGAACACTGAAAGAGGTTCAAATTTGTACAAGATTGTGAGCTTGGGTAGGGATAGGATAAGTTTAAATGTTCTCCAGAACATTCAGTGGAAACAGAAAGAACTAGAGATATATTCTGAGAGCTCAGTAAATAAAGCTAAGATAGAGAGAAATTTAGGACTATGATAGGAAAGGAAAATGGTGCATGGATTCAAGCATTTTAAGAGATAGACGTGACAAGCTCTGAATTGTGGGAAAGAGGATAGTAAAGTAAATAAGTCAGGAAAACAATGAATATTTATTACACAGCATTTGTAGAACATGAATAGACTATGTTTGTAGAAATTCTTATTCTGTAAGACTGCACATTGTACATGCTCAGTCATGTCTGACTCCATGCGACTCCCTGGACTGTAGTCCACAAGGCTCCTCTGTTCATGGGATTCTCCAAGCAAAATATACTGGAGTGAGTTGCCAATTCCTCCTCCACAGGATCTTACTGAGCCAGGGATCGAACCTAGATCTCTTGTGTCTCCTGCATTGACAGGTGATTCTTTATCATTGCGCCAACTTCATTTACACTATTAGTCCTTATTTTAAAAAAAAGTTTTAATAATAAAATGAAATAAAAGATGCCAACATGTTTTTTCAGTGTTGAATACCAAGTGCTAAGGCTTTTCTAATAACTGCTGTTAAATACACCTATCTCGTCTCCTGACACATTTTCACCATCTGCCAGCAACAGTCCCTCTTTATAAATCTTTCTTCATTTATTTTTCTCATGCTCAAAAATTGCAGAACAAGTGAGAGAGGGTGGGGCACAGCTGCTATGAGCTATTAGAATGAATGATAGAGCCCAAAAACAGAAATAAAAATTTTTACAAACTCCCTCAGCAACTATGTACTCCTAAGGGTGGCAGGACCCATCCAACATCCTTCAGCTATGACTCTTTTCTTCTTTTTCAGAAATTAATCAAGTTCTGATACAAATATGAAAGCATTGTAAATAAAATTAAAAAGTAGCAAAAAACATGGCCTCTTTCATGATTTGCCTAAAAAATAGAGAAATAGACTATAGAATCATCTTACCCATGATTTCTCTTACCCAAGTCAAATTTAAGGTCACAGGATCAGAGATTTTGAATTCTGACTGTTGGATAGTTGTAGTTTTTCACATGCTGTGGAAGATCCCACAATTTGAACACCTCTACTCACTGCAATTCAGTTTTATTTTCACCAAACCATGGTCTCACTAAATTAGCACAGTTTTGACCCTAAAAGGACTGAGATAAAGTTTAAAAGATTTGAAACTTAAGAATATCAACCACATGTTGCCCCAGATTCAAACTGTATTTTCTCTTGATTCCCAAACTGTAATTCTTTGTTACATTCCTTTCAGGATATACTTTTTGGAGTTGAATTCAGCATCCTATACACTGACTTAAAATGCCACAGTGAAGAGCCAGCCTTATGTTGATGTATGGCAAAACCAATACAATATTGTAAAGTAATTAGCCTCCAATTAAAATAAAAAAATAAAAATTGAAGATAAAATCGTATGCACTCCACACTTTTTCTCTCCTGCTTAAAGTACCTCCAATACAAAAGCAAAACTTGATAAAAATATGACAGGAAGATATTTCTTATGCTATTTAAACTATTCAGATTTTTAATTAGAAAATTTGCAAGTCCCCAGTAGATAAACACTAACAACAAAAAAATAAAAAAGAAGAGGTAGTCTCAGAAAAGAAAATGTAACTAACAAATAAATATATGGGGATATGTTTGATCTTGGAAGCAATCAGAAAAGTTAAACTTAAAGCTATAATGAGGTAACATTTTTGCCAATTAAATTTAGATATTTTTGCCCCAGTTTTCTGGCAAGATTGTGGTGAAATTAGTCAATTATTCCAGTCCTTTTGGAAATCAGTTTGGCAAAATTTTTAAGAAAATTTTAAATGTTTATATTCTTTCACCCATTAATTTAACTGCCAAGAATTTATGCTGAGAAAATAATTCAAGAAGTTACAAAGTTATGCAATTAGATGTTCTTTACAACATTGTTTATAATAGCAGAAGAATTTGTAATGACCTAAATGATCCATGATAGACTAGCTAAACCATGATAGCCTTAAAAGAATATTGTGCAGCCACTAGAAATTATCAGTATAAGGAACCATTTATGATACAATATTACATAAAGAACAGAGCACATGAGTATCTTCATTATTTTTACAATTTTATAAAATTGTGGGTATATAAAGTGCACATTAAAATGTAATATTATGTAGTGATATTGTGAGGGATATTTTTATTCCTATGATCTTGTTTTTACTATATTGCTTCTGTACTGATATATTTTTAAAGTACTCTTCCACTTACTTCCTCCTCCTTTCCACAGTTCACTAAGCACCTGGTTTCTGATCATCCCTGCCATTGTCACATGGAGTCCAGACAACTTGCTGCAGTACAGAGGTCACTTCTGGAAAGTCGGTCTGCTCAGAAAGGCCAGGCCCAGCTTCTGACTTAGGCTTCTTTTATTTCCTTCCCCAGCTTCTCTGCCAATGGCTCAGCCTCCCCTTCATCTGCCTTTCAAGAAACTATAGTCACTTGGGAAAACACACCTGAAATGGATTTACTTGCTAGGGTTGAAATATGTTTGATGTGATAAATATGTCTCCTTTATTACCATTAAAGCAAGAGAGGGTGGGAGAGAATAACAAAAGTGAAATGAGATTTTGAAGTATCAAGGGTGAAACATTTTTAAGCAAACTGCAATAGATCTTGAGGCTTTCAAAGGTCGATTCCTCAGACAATTTATTTCAGAAGATTTGGCTTCTGAGATAATTGGTCTTCTTAGTCCTATGACTCTCCTGAGATTGCCAGCTTTCCCCATCTGGATTCACAACATGGACAGGTGTTTTCTGTCTGGATCAAATTACTTTAAGTGTTATATTCATGGCCTAATGTCTATTTAAATGCAACAGATTTTTGCTCTGTGACCTTTAGTATGTCTAATTCCAATTCTGATAGAGATGGGAATAACACAATGGAGAAAGTGCTTGCCCTTTGCTGAATGATGTGTATTGAGATTTGCAAACAAACAAACAAACAAAATCCCTATGCTATGAGCAAGAGAGGGAGAGAGAGAGCGAGAGAGAAAGAGGCCAATGCAGGACCCATTCTAATAAATTAGATACTTTGATATAAGTTGTTAACCTGAGCTTATTTGTATAACCTTCTTCTTTTGGCTTTCTTACATTTTTCATATGCTGAGAGGCTGAAAATATAAACGTGGTCTTGGCCTCTCTCAATATCCTGCTTCTGATTGCTCCTGGTTGGTTTACTTCCACCAGGGCTCACCTCCCTAAAGGCAACACAAATGTTAATTTCAACTTGATTTGGTCTAGATACAAATCATGAAGAAGGAAAGACACATATTCTGATTATTTTCCCAAATCCTGTGTCCCCTAAAGATAACCCTGGACTCATAAGCTCCCAAGATGTAGACACAAAACACCTACCATCTGTTCTCAGTTATCTTGTGCTTTCTTTACTTGAGTACCTCAGCACAGCCAATCACCTGTAGCATGGTGTTCACTGGGATTCATAATGCTGATTTTGTGGCCCTGTACCAGTTAGAAAAAATGCCTTCTGAATCCTCACAGAAGGAAATTTTCTTCAGTCTAATCTTTATGTTGGGTATGTTTTATCATATTCTAAGTCATTGAAAGTGAAGCATGAATTTCAAAACTATTAACCTTCCAATTCTTCAACCATGGTAGATATGAAAGAATTTATGTAAGTCTCTAAGTACAGTGGGTGGCTGCTTGGCAAATCACCCAAATATCTAGAGTCACTGTTATCAAACCTTCCCCTAGAGGTGCAGGTTAATTCAGAAATAGATGAGCCCCACTCTGTCAAAAGAGGCAGGTAGGCTTCAACTAGGAAAACCAATATTTGAGGGACCAGCCTGCCTGGATTCTATTCCCAGCTGCAGCATCTCCTAGCTGTGCATTTCCCCTCCCTCTGCCAGTGAGATCTTGCCATACAGCATTTAGAGAGCATCAGATAAAAGATGTTATTTAAGGGAAGTTATTATTATTATTAGAGCTACTATTGTATCTTTCCCAGCATCAATGTCTGAGGAGAAAGATGCTTTAGTCACCAAAAGAAGGGGAAAGATAATTGCATGCAGCCCATCTGAAGCTGCTTAGAGAAGGTGAGATAGAGACAGACAAAGACGAAATTTTCTCTTACTAAACATAAGTGCTTAGAGCAGTGGATCCCAGTCTTTGGAAATATGTAGATCTTTTTTAAACTTAAAAAAAACTCACAATTTTTTTCAATCTCTTCCTTTTTCACACACACACTAGAGAGTCATATATTTAGGATATGTTGGTTGAGAAAATGCTCAAAAACAAAAAACTTACAAAAACTTCAGTAACACTTAAAAATAAGCTTATATTTCATTCATCGTAGGAACAACTACATAGATTCATGAGATTTTAGTACATGGATATCCAAACTACATTATTTATTTACTTTGTAAGCAATCTTTGTTGGGCATATGGATTCTGATATTTCTTGCTGTAACTCCATGCCACCCTGAGTCAAGAACCGCTGATTTAGAGTGTACTGTGTAAAGGTCCAGGCAAAAATATATTGTGGGGCAAACTCCTGGGAACCACATGATGCTGCTGCTGCTGCTAAGTCGCTTCAGTCATGTCCGACTCTGTGCAACCCCATAGACAGCAGCCCACCAGGCTCCCCGTCCCTGGAATTCTCCAGGCAAGAACACTGGAGTGGGTTGCCATTTCCTTCTCCAATGCATGAAAGTGAAGAGTGAAAGTGAAGTCGCTCAGTCATGTCCGACTCTTGGCGACCCCATGGGCTGCAGCCCACCAGGCTCCTCCATCCATGGGATTTTCCAGGCAAGAGTACTGGAGTAGGGTGCCATTGCCTTCTCCGTGGGAACTACATACCTACATTCTAATACATGATAATCAGGACTTGTGTGTGTGTGTTAGCCATTCAGTCATGTCCAACTCTTTGTGACCCCATAGACTGTAGCCCACAAGGCTCCTCTGTCCATGGAATTCTCCAGGCAAGAATACTGGAGTGGGTTGCCATTCCCTTCTCCAAGAATCAGGACCTAACATCACACTTTACTTCTTTTCACTTAGTGTTTAGGTCTCTTTTAAATACAAAGCAAATAACATTAACTCACCATCAATGATTACTAAAAAGAGCACAAGCCAAACGACAGGAAATCCATTGCTACCTTTCTTGAGTAGAAGATTCAGCTAGGACTTTGTGCCTTTCATAAAAATATAAAAAGTGCATTTTTAAATAATTTCTCAATTATGATTCGACTACATCTAGTGACATCCTTATAAGAAAACAATCTAGTGTTTCCAAGATCATCATGTGTAATTCATGCAGCTGTCACTGCACACTCCATGCTTCTGAGAAGAAGATACTGGGGAAAGCAATTAGGGGCTTACCTTTTCTCTAAAGCATACCATGAGAACTCAAGCAACTCACCTTTCATTTTCATTGTTTTATTCTATAGCTCCAATTTTAACATGATTTCCTGTCCTGGATGTCCAGAAGAATTGTTGTAGTCTCCAAGCATTGGAAACACTGGATATTGTTCCATTGGCCAGAAAACTCTACAAGTAGACAAGGAGAAGAAAAGTAAAACTACAATAACATACTCTCATGGTTCTTGAAGCTTCTTTGCAGAGGCTGTAATGCTGTCTATGCCAATTGTTCTTTATTTACTGTTTATAATCAACATATTAGTTCATTGTACAAACACATTAAAGAATTTTCAGACAAATACAAAACACAGAAAAATGACACAAACAGATGAAATAGAGCTACATCTTCATCACAGAGTTCCATTTTGGAAGGCTTTAATAAAATGGTGGGGTGCAATGGAGTATATGAGTATTTATTGTTCACTAAGTGTTGTCTGACTCTTTGTGACCCCATGAACTGCAGCACACCTGGCTTCCCTCACTTAATCTCCAGGAGTCTGCTCAAATTCACACCCACTGAGTCAGTGATGCCATCCAACCATCTCATCCTCTATCACCCTCTTCTCCTGTCTTCAATCTTTCCCGGATAAGGGTCTTTTCCAATGAGTTGGCTCTTCCCATCAGGTGACCAAAGTATTGGAGTTTCAGCTTCATCATCAGTCCTGCCAATGAATATTCAGGGTTTATTTCCTTTAGGATTGACTGGTTTCATCTCCTTGCTATCCAAGGAATTCTCAAGAGTCCTCTCCAGTACCACAGTTGGAAAGCATCAGTTCTTTGGCACTCAGCCTTCTTTGTGGTCCAACTCTCACACCCATAAATGACTACTGGAAAAATCATAGCTTTGACAATATGGAATATTTTCAGCAAAGTGATGTCTCTGCTCTTTAATATGCTGTCTAGGTTTGTCATAGCTTTTCTTTCAAGGAGCAAGGGGCTTTTAATTCCATGGCTGCAGTCACCATCTACAGTAATTTTGGAGCCCAAGAAAATAAGATATGTCACTGTTTCCAATTTTGCCCCATCTGTTTGTCATGAAGTGATGGGACTGGATGCCATAATTGTAGTTTTTTTAATGTTGGATTTTAAGCCAGCTTCTTCACTCTTCTTTTACCCTCATCAAGAGGTTTTTAGTTCCTCTTCGTATTCTGCCATTAGGGTGGTATCATCAACATATCTGAGGTTGCTGATACTTCTCCCAGCAAAATGATTCCAGCTTGTTCTTCATACAGCCTGACATTTCACATTTTGAGCATGACCTTGCTTCTTATCTGTATAGAAGTTAAATAAGCAAGGTGACAGTATACAGCCTTGACGTATTCCTTTCCCAATTTTGAACCCGTCTGCTGTTCCATGTCCAGTTCCAACTGTTGCTTCTTGACCTGCATACAGGTTTCTCTGGAGACAGGTAAGGTGGTCTGGTATTCCCATCTCTAAGAATTTTCCAGTTTGTTGTGATCCACACAACTCAAAGATTTTAGTGTAGTCAATGAAGAAGTAGATTTTCTTTGAAATTCCTTTGCTTTTTATATGATCCAATGGACGTCGGTAATTGGATCTCTGTTTCCTCTGCCTTTTGTAAATCCAGCTTGAACATCTGGAAGTTCTTGGTTCACATACTGCAGACGCATAGCTTGAGAGATTTTGAGCATGACCTTGCTAGCATGTGGAATGAGTGCAACTGTATGGTAGTTTGAACATTCCTTGGCATTTCCCTTCTTTGGAATTGGAATGAAAATTGACCTTTTCCAGTCCTGTGGCCACTGCTGAATTTTCCAAATTTGCTGACATTTTGAGTGCAGCACTTTAACAGCATCACAGTTTAGGACTTTGAATAGCTCAGCCGAATTCCATCACCTTGACTAGCTTTGTTCCTACTAATGCTCCCTAAAGCCCACTTGACTTCAGACTCCAGGATGTCTGGCTCTGGGTGAGTGACCACACCACCATGGTTATGCCAGTCATTAAGATCTTTTTTGTCTAGTTCTTCTATGTTAATCTCCTCTGCTTCTGTTAGGTCCATACCATTTCTGTGCTTTATTGTGCCCAACCTTGCATGAAATGTTCCCTTGATATCTTCCATTTTCTTGAAAAGATCTCTAGTCTTTCACATCCTATTGTTTTCCTCTATTTCTTAGCATTGTTCATTTAAGGTAGCCTTCTTATCTCTCCTTCCTGTTCTCTGGAATTCTGCATTCAGTTGCTTATATTTTTCCCTTTCTCCTTTGCCTTTCACTTCTCTTCTTTTTTCAGCTATTTGTAAATCCACTTCAGACAACTACTTTGTCTTCTGGATTTCTTTTTCTTGGGGATGATTTTGGTCACCACCTCCTATACAATGTTAGGAATCTCCACCCATAGTTCCTCGGGCATTTTGTCTATCATATCTAAGCCCTCAAATCTATTCATCACCTCTATTGTACAATCATAAGGGATTTGATTTAGGTCATGCCTAAATGGACTTCCCTGGTGGCTCAGAGGTTAAAGCGTCTGCCTCCAATGCGGGAGACCCGGGTTCGATCCCTGGGTCGGGAAGATCCCCTGGAGAAGGAAATGGCAACCCACTCCAGTATTCTTGCTTGGAGAATCTCATGGACTGAGGAGCCTGGTGGGCTGCAGTCCATGGGGTCACAAAGAGTCAGACACGACTGAGTGACTTTACTTACTTACTTACTAAATGGCCTAGTGGTTTTCCCTACTTTCTTCAATTTAAGCCTGAATTTTGCAATAAGGAGCTCATGATCTGAGCCACAGTCAGCTCCAGACTTAACCTATGAAAATTTTAGCTTTTATCTTTCAACCATGAATGTGAGGAAGCCCACCAAAAAAAAATTACATCCTCTATTGGCATGTATTGAAGAAGGTTTTAATATTTTTGCTCATATTTTTAACTGTTACAGGCCTAGTTACAAAGTGAAAAGACAGTGTGTCGGCATCTAATTGTAGTTCACTGAGTGAAATATCTTGAACATTGTATACCTAGATGGAAAAGAAAAAAAATGTTGGGAAAGATAAGCTGATGAGAATGGTGCAATCCTTTATCTGTCCTCCCAGATTGCTATTTGTACGCATCTAATCAGATTCAATACCTGACTTTGACTTTTAAAATTACTTGACTGCCTTGCATGAATGCATGCTAAATTGCTTCAGTCATGTCCAACTCTGTGCGATGCTATGGACTATAGCCAGCCAGGTTCCTCTATGCATGAGGATTCTCCAGGAAAAAATACTGGAGTGAGTTGCCATGCCCTCCTCCAGGGGATCTTCCCGCTTGACTTCCTTAAAAGTACATTATCATCCCCTCTTATCAGCAGTTGAAAATACTGGGCTATATGGTGGACTCTCTCTAGGGTAGACACCCCTCTCATGTGTAATCCCTTGTGCAGTGCCCTCACTTGGGGGGAGTGTGGTAAAACCTGCAAATTGCTTGTAATCAGTAAAATATGACAAAGGTGATAGGATGTTATGCCCTCTTGTGATGTTATAATATAGGCCAAAGGTGAAAGGACTTTTCAGATGTAATTAGTTGCCTAATTGACTTTTAATTAATCAAAGGGAGATTATCCTAGTTGGAACTGACCTCAAAAGGTGAACACTTTTAAAGAGAGGTTAGGCCTTCCCTAATATGGGAGATTTCAAGCACAGAGATTCTCTCTCCATTACAGCCTTTGAAGAAACAAGCTGCCATGAATATCACGGCATGAATTCAATGCCATAGGCCACTAGATTCTGTCAATGACCTGGATGGGATTAGAAGCTGATCCTTCCTAGTTAAACTTCGAGACAAGAATGCAGCTTGGCTGACACCTTGACTGCACACAGCCTTGTGAGATCCTGAACAAAGAACCCAGTTAAGGTCTGCCCAGACTCCTGACCTATTAACATGGTGAGATAATAAATGTGTGATACTTTAATGGGCTAGGTTAGAAACTCTTTGATGCAGCAATAGAAAAGTAATACAGGAAAATATATTTATTTTCCTCAGTTGTCTAAGGAAGTCCTAGCAGGAAATATGAATCCAATGACAAGTGTGATCAAGGGGAAAGAGTACTAAATGAAGCATAAAGGCCACATTCAAATCCTGACTCAGCTTGATCTGCAGCAAGCTCCTCAACCCCTTTGAGCCTGTAACCTTATCTGCCAAATGGTGGTTTAGTCTCTAAGTCCTGTCTGACTCTTGCGACCCCATGGACTGTAGCCCACCAGGCTCCTCTGTTCATGGGATTTTCCAGGCAAGAACACTGGAGTGGGTTGTCATTTCCTTCTCCAGGGAATCTTCCCAACTCAGGAATCAAACCCCGGGCTCCTGCTTTGCACGCAGATTCCTGCATGGCAGCAGATTCTTTATTGACTAAGCTATGAGGGAAAACCATCTGTCACATGGGGTTGATGTAATCTGCCCAGCCCTTCTCACAAGGTTCTGAGGGAAGAATTTGAAAACTGCAAAATAGTGAGCTCATATTATATGTCACCATTCTCCAAGTAGTATTCTAACTTCCCTATGTGTATCAATTCATTTAATCTTCAAACAACCCTACAAAGTACATACTTTTTATGATCATTATCTCCATTTAATAGATGAAAGAAATGAGACAAACAGAGGTGAAAAATCTTGCCAAAGATCACACAATTGTTAGTAAGGACAAGTCTTTAAACCCAGGCAGTCTGGTTCAATGTTCTTTCCTCTTAATCATTGTACTGTGTTGCCTCTTGTAGCTTTAATAAGTATAGGAAATCCACTCCTTCTAAAGCAAGCTGAACCTTGATATCAACATATTCTGAAGGAAATTCACTATCCTCATATGAGAGTTATCACTATAAGCCTTCTGCTTTGATGCATTATAGCAGATTTGTTATCTCAGTTTTTCTAACACAATCACTTTTTTTTTCCCAAAATAAATTCGTCAGGAAACAACGATCCTCTTTTTCCTCCATAAAGCGCATTGGCCCCACCCACAATGCTCAGTCCCACTGATAAACACCACCACCTCTTTCTACTGTTTCCCATCATTACTTAGCTGAGACCACATGAATATCTGCTTACAACAAACAGACTTAATTTATCTTCAAATATAGATTTGCATAAAAACCAAGCATAAGGGGAACAGAAGCACTTTTAATTGATTGCTTTTAGGTACACTTCATGCTTTCCATTATATCTACTGCCTGATTTTGCAATCTCTGGGCATGTAGGATCAGTTCTTAATTTATCAGAAAAACACCAGAACTAGAAAAGCCCTTGCTTAGAGATCACATGATACATTCCTCTGCCTTTGTAAAGATTATTTTTACCTTTAAATCTTCCTGAAGTTTTTTTTTTTAAAAAAAGCTTACTTTCTTTAATCATATATTAATAGTTTTAAAAGTTCTTCCTGAAATTGGGCTGAAATCTCCTCTGCTTCAATTTAAGCAAGCAAGGTTCTAGTCAAGCTTCAGAAACAGCGAAAACAAATCTCTAAACCATTCCCTGATACCTGTAGATTAAATTAACATTTTAGTCCTTCAGAATTCTGTGTACACATAATTTTTGCATGTGTGTGTTCTCAGTTGCTCAGTTGTATCCGATCCCTTGTGACCCTAGGCACTGTAGCCTGCCAGACTCCTCTGTTCATGGGATTTTTTCAGGCAAGAATACTGGAGTGGGGTGCTATATTTGCCTCCAGGGGATCTTCCTAACCCAGGGATCGAACTCGTGTCTTCTGCATTGGCAAGCAGATTCTTTACCACTGAGTCACCTGGGAAACCCCTCACATACCTGTACTATACTGTTTATATAATGCTGGTGTTTATTTATACAACTGCCACCACCCCAACAAAGAATCCTTGAGGGCAGAGGCAACATTCTAATTATTTTTGTGTACCTCACACCTAGCAAGAGTGACTAGCACATGCTAGAAAAGTTGAAAGAAAATTTAATGAATGACTAAATGAAGTAGATTTCACACTGTTCCATCTGTGTGCAGGGAAAAGAACTGAGCAGCTTCCTATTCACAAAATCTTACAAAGACCAATATTAACTCTCTCCTTTTGTCTCTTGCTCATTAAGTAACCTCAAATTCTTTCTGGTCAATAACACATATTTTTCCAATTTGTAAGCCACAGTTTCCATTACCATCTCCATATTTATTCTAGTGGGATCATGAAAATCAGATTCATAGTGCTACATACATCAATAACTGTTTAAATGCACTTCCCACTTTTATAATCAAGATCATAATCATTGTGTTATACACTGATAAATGCATTTAAACGTACTTCCCTTTATGCACTTACATTCCTTCCAAAAATTTGGTGGAGTTATCACAAATCCTTTATACATAAAATTCACGAGGACACTTTATTATTTGGAGAGTATACAGATAATTTTAAAATTTAAAAAATTTTTTATATGAGTAATATTCTAGTTATATTTCCTAGAGAGGCAATACAGTGTAATGGAAATGACATTCAATATGAAGTCAAAGAATTGAGTTTAAAATCAGATGTTCTTATACCCATCATTTAAAAGTGGACATTTAATTCTCAAATACATGGGAGTTTTAAGTAAATAAAGTAAAATAAAATGAATAACCAACAAGGATCTACTGTATAACACAGGGAATTCTGCTCAATGTTATGTAAAAATCTAAATGGGTAAATAATTTGAAAAAGAATAAACACAAATACATGTATAACTGAATCACTCTGATGTGCACTTGAAACTATCACACCATTGTTAATCAACCCTGCTCTAATATAAAATTAAAAAGTTAAAAAATTAAAAAAAAAAAAACATATCTTTCTGTATTTCCATAAGACTTACCTTTTAGGGGTCTGTTTTCTCTTCTGTTAAATGGAGATTATACTAACAAATAACTAACAGGCCTATTGTAGAACCAAATAAACTTATGACATATGTGAAAGGACTTTGTTCAGTAAAACAATTATTAGTTATAACTATGATGCTGCTAAATCGCTTCATTCATGTCTGACTCTGTGAGACCCCATAGACGGCAGCCGACCAGGCTCCTCCTTCCATGGGATTTTCCCGGCAAGAGTACTGGAGTGGGTTGCCATTGCCCTCTCTGAGTAATAATTATCAGTTCACTTCAGTCACTCAGTCGTGTCTGACTCTTTGCGACCCCATGAATCGCAGCACACCAGGCCTCCCTGTCCATCACCATCTCCCGAAGTTCACTCAAACTCACGTCCATCAAGTCAGTGATGCCATCCCGCCATCTCATCCTCTGTCATCCTCTTTTCCTCCTGCTCCTAATCACTCCCAAAATCAGAGTCTTTTCCAATGAGTCAACTCTTCGCATGAGGTGGCCAAAGTACTGGAGTTTCAGCTTTAGCATCATTCCTTCCAAAGAACACCCAGGGCTGATCTCCTTCAGAATGGACTGGTTGGATCTCCTTGCAGTCCAAGGGACTCTCAAGAGTCTTCTCCAATAGTTCAAAAGCATCAATTCTTTGGCGCTCAGCCTTCACAGTCCAACTCTCGCATCCATACATGACCATTGGAAAAACCACAGCCTTGACTAGACGGACCTTAGTCGGCAAAGTAATGTCTCTGCTTTTGAATATACTATCTAGGTTGGTCAAACTTTTCTTCCAAGGAGTAAGCCTCTTTTAGTTTCATGGCTGCAGTCACCATCTGCAGTGACTTTGGAGCCCAATCCAATGAGTCAACTCTTCGCATGAGGTGGCCAAAGTACTGGAGTTTCAGCTTTAGCATCATTCCTTCCAAAGAACACCCAGGGCTGATCTCCTTCAGAATGGACTGGTTGGATCTCCTTGCAGTCCAAGGGACTCTCAAGAGTCTTCTCCAATAGTTCAAAAGCATCAATTCTTTGGCGCTCAGCCTTCACAGTCCAACTCTCGCATCCATACATGACCATTGGAAAAACCATAGCCTTGACTAGACAGACCTTAGTCGGCAAAGTAATGTCTCTGCTTTTGAATATACTATCTAGGTTGGTCAAACTTTTCTTCCAAGGAGTAAGCCTCTTTTAGTTTCATGGCTGCAGTCACCATCTGCAGTGACTTTGGAGCCCAAAATAAAGTCTGACACTGTTTCCACTGTTTCCCCATCTATTTCCCATGAAGTGATGAGACCAGATGCCATGATCTTCATTTTCTGAATGTTGAGCTTTAAGTCAACTTTTTCATTCTCCTCTTTCACTTTCATCAAGAGGCTTTTTAGTTCCTCTTCACTTTCTGCCATAAGGGTGATGTCATCTGCATATCTCAAGCTATTGATATATTTCTCCTAGCAATCTTGATTCCAGCTTAGGCTTCCTCCAGCCCAGCGTTTCTCATGATGTACTCTGCATATAAGTTAAATAAGCAGGGTGACAATATACAGCCTTGACGTTCTCCTTTTCCTATTTGGAACCAGTCTGGTGTTCCATTTCCAGTTCTAACTCTTGCTTCCTGACCTGCATATAGGTTTCCCAAGAGGCAGGTTAGGTGGTCTGGTATCAGAATTTTCCACAGTTTATTGTGATCCATACAGTCAAAGACTTTGGCATAGTCAATAAAGCAGAAATAGATGTTTTTCTGGAACTCTCTTGCCTTTTCCATGATCCAGCAGATGTTGGCAATTTGATCTCTGGTTCCTCTGCCTTTTCTAAAACCAGCTTGAACATCTGGAAGTTCACAGTTCACATATTGCTGAAGCCTGGCTTGGAGAATTTTGAGCATTACTTTCCTAGCATGTGAGATGAGTGCAATTGTGTGGTAGTTGGAGCATTCTTTGGCATTGCCTTTCTTTGGAATTGGGATGAAAACTGACCTTTTCCAGTCCTGTGGTAATAACTATAAGTAATAATAAATTTTACACACAACATAATTTTTTTTGAAGAAGTAATTCATAGGGCCTGGACCCCGTCTTAGGCCTGTTCATGCTGATCATGCTTGGCCACCTCTCCAACCGACTCTGGACTCTGTGCTTTAGTGCCTATGGAAACTACAATAGAAGGATAAGACCCCCTCTGGACAGGGGGATCTTGAAGATCGCATCCAGGTTACTCATCACCTAAGTGAAAACATAGTCTAGTCACCCTTGCCTCTGGACAGGTCATAAATTCTTTCTGTATCTATGGGAGTGTAACAGCACGCTTATTGATTATTAACTGTTTAAACACCTAACACTTGAAACACTTGAATAATGGGGTTATTTGTGATTGTATTTACCCTTTCTTTGTTTTATGTAAGTCTCAAAGAAATTGGGTTGATGGGTTCGGACACGTACACATGGAGTATAAAAGATTTTCACAAATGCTGGTCGGGATCCTTGGCTAGGAGGACCTTGGGCCTGCTGGTGTAACAAACTGCACTCCACTATCTGCATTGTCCTTCTGAGTGAGTTTGTTTCCCGGAGCACATGGCTATAACATTTGGTGCATTGGCCGGGAAACTCCTCACTTTGAGCAGACAGGTCTCATTTGAGGCCACCCCAAGGCTTTGTGGCTTGAATCTCCTAGAGGGGGGAAGGCGCCTCATCCCTCTGGAAGAATTCAGCCTTTCATCGCCTGGTTTGTTTGCTTTGGCAGGTAGTGAACTGCAGCAAGGGAACTGAGCACTCAGGTGAAGAAAAACTCACCTGGCAGAGCAGAAAATGGGGCTTGATCAGCCCCCTGGGAGGGACTAGAAGGATCACGGACCCACAGGGGCCTGGAATAGGCAGGCAGCAGAGATTGCTTGGTATACAGGTCCACGAGCATGCTACGGTTTAGGAAGGAAATTTGTAAAGGTCATTTAGGGGGTGTGTCCATGCCGTCTCGGGGAAAATTATTACCAGCGATTGCCAGGGGATTTTTAGGATAGAAAACTGGTCCTTGTATATCCGTATTCTGCCCTCCCCCAGGAGGTGTCTCATCTGCTGTGAAATTCTTGACCCCCTCGAAATTGTTAGGCTAGAAGGAGTGGGATACATAAGTGAGTATAAATTGGCTTTTCCAGAGATGGCCTGGGACATGGGATATTTAACCCACCTGTGTTTTCATCCACACCTGATCAAGCCCACCAAGGCAGAATGGACTTAAAGGGAGAAACAGCCTTGGACCACGTGGTGTTCTGGTTTGGCTGTGCTGACCAGCAGGTGAAGGCATGCCAATCCCCCTTCTCCCTCTGGGATCTGGCAGGTAAGGCTCTTCTCACCCCAGTTAAGTAGGAAACGAATGACAATTTAAGTGTCATTGAGTGGAAATATCAAAAGTGTACTGAGAACTTCGTAGACAGAACAAAAAGAAAAAGTAGAAGAAGGTCTGAGAAGGTAAACAAGATGGGGGGAAGTGAATCTAAGGCAACTGTATTGGAGTGCATGATTAAAAATTTTAAAAAGGAATTAGGAGGAGACTATGGGGTAAAGATGAAGCCTAACCATCTCCACATACTCTGTGAGGTTGAATGGCCCCCTATGGGAGTAAGATACAGTAGTCACAGGAGAGCCAGGACACCTGGATCAATATCCATATATTGACGCATGGCTAGGGTTAGCTCAAGACCCTCCTACTTGGACAAGGTTCTGTATCCAAAAGGGAAAGGGAAAAATATTAATGGCACAAAAATTGACTGATGATAAAAAAGGAAATTCTACAGGATTTGGACGGTGATGACCTGACCCTCCCCCATACTGGATAATGACGTGCCTGCCTCCCAGTGCTCCACCAGGACCAAAGGCCACCTTAATGCCTGATCCAGAGCCAGGTAAAGTTCCTGCAGCAGCCGCTGCTCCTCCGCCAGCTCTCCTGGAGGTTGTAGAGCCGCCACCTCGGCAGGCTCCAATCCTGGTGACAGAAGTCTCTGGTCAACACTTCCAGGATCCAGCTCCAGCTGAACGGCCCAAGCTATACCCACCTCTCCCAGTGAATACTGACAAGAAGGGGAGGGAAACGTTGGAAGTAAGCAGAGACTGCGCTCTGCCAGAGAGCCAGAGAGAATGAAAAAAAAAAAAAAAAAACAGACAAGAGATTTGCAACGCTAGTTGCTGCTCTGGGGAAGTGTATCTCAAGCCCTCTGGAAAATCTCCTCTGCCCCAGGGACAGGACAGTCCTTCAACTGGTCTCAATGGAGGCCCCAGGCCCTGTTACAGCCAAACCAGTGTGTCCAATGCTGAGCTTTTGGCCACTGGAAAAATAAATGCCTTAAGGCAAGGAAAGAAGAGAAAGCTCCCACAGTTATGGGGCTTGCTGACTTGGAATTAAATAGGGCTGCCTGGACTCAGAGATATCAGGTCCCCAAGAGTCCATGGTAACTTTAAAAGTGAGGGACCAAAACATTGACTTCATGGTGGATACAGGAACAGAACTGTCTGTAGTAACAAAACCTGTGACAACACTGTCCAAAAAGACTACCGCTGTAATTGGGGTATCAGGAGAAGAGATGATTAAATTGTTTTGCCAGCCCAAAAAATGCCAGATGGGGGGCACCAAGTAATTCATGAATTCCTCTACATTCCTGAGTGCCCAGTACCCCTGTTGGGAAGAGACTTGCTCTCCAAACCAGGAGCACAAGTGACTTTCTCCCCTGAGGAGAGGCCCACCTTCCAGATGGACACTATGACTTATTTGCTCTCTCAGTACCACCCCAAGATGAGTGGAGGTTGCATGAGCCTCCGAAGGAAGAACCAGGTGGACCAAAGAACATGCAAGAGAGCTAACTCAATTATTCCCTGAGGTCTGGGTGGAAGACAAACCCCTCTCCCCCAAGGCTGGCTAAACATCAAGCCCCAGTGATAATAGAACTCAAACCAGACACCACCCCTCTTAGAAAGCGCCAGTACCCATACCAATAGAGGCCTGGGCCAGCATACTGCCCCACATCAATAGACTGAAACAAACGGACATTCTAGTAGAGTGCCGGTCGGCTTGGAATATGCCGATCCTGCCAGTCAAAAAAGAAGGAGGACAGAACTGTAGCCCTGTACAGGATCTTAGGCTAGTCAGCCAGGCTACTGTGACTTTACACCCCACTGTTCCAAACTCCTATACCTTACTTAGCCTCCTCCTGCTGAGGACTAGTTTATACTCGCCTAGATCTCAAGGATGCCTTCTGCTTATGCCTCACCCCAGCGTCACAGCCCATCTTTTCCTTTGAATGAGAAGATCCAGTCGGAGGCACCAAACAACAGCTCTTCTGGACTCCCCCACAAGGGTTTAAGAACACCCCAGCCATCTTTGGGGAAGCCTTGGCTTCTGACCTGAACTCATTCCATCCGGAAAAATATGAATGTTGGCTCCTACAATACAGGCATGACCTGCTGCTGGCTGCCAAGACCAAGAAAAATTGCTGGAAAGGGACAAAGGCACTGCTTCAGCTACTGATAGAAGCAAGTTACCGGGTGTTGAAAAAGAAGGCACAGATCTGCAAAGAAATATCTGAGGTTTGTTTTAAAGAAGAACACAAGATTCCAGACCCTAGTTGGGTCCTATATACTGATGGCACTAGCCTGATAAAACAAGGATAATGGCTGTCAGGTTAGCCAAAGTGGAAAGGGCCATCAAGACTGAAAAGGGATGGTGAGAATTGCCAACTGGCAAATTATTGGTACTGGAGGGCACACAATCTGGTAAGCTAAAAACACCAAGCGACCCACCTAGGCCATGATGCCTGCTCACAGGTTAATGCTGCCTCTCGGGTGTTCAGACAAAAACCTCTGGGTATTTAGCTGAAATACACGCTGCCCTTTGAACACCTGGGAATGGATTTCACTGAAATGAAACCTCACAGACACTACCATTACCTGCTGGTCATGTTATGTATGTTCTCGAGATGGGTAGAAGCTTTTCCTACCTGGAGTAAAAGAGCATCAAAAGTAGCCTGGTGCCTGCTTAATGAAATAGTTCCCAGATTTGAATTTCCTACCAGCATTGGTTCAGACAATGACCCAGCTTTTGTAGCTGATTTAGTGCAACAAGTAAACAAATTTTAAACATCAAATGGAAACTGCACACTGCATATAGGCCCAGAGTTCTGAGATGGTAGAATGAACCAACCAGACATTAAAAAGACTCTCCAAGTAGATCATAAAGACTGACTGCTCCTGGGTGGACTTACTTCCAATGGCTCTGCTCAGACTCAGGATGACCCCACAGTCCCAAGGCTATTCTTCATGCGAAATTGTGTATGGGAGGCCCCCTCCCATAATAAAACAGGTGTCAGCAAATTTGGCTCAGGTAAGGGGGTATAAGATTTCACAGCAGATGGAACTGGGTCAGGTAATAAATTGGGTAACTAAGTTTGTGAAGAGTTGACTTATTGGAAAAGACCCTGATGCTGGGAGGGATTGGGGGCAGGAGGAGAAAGGGACGACCGAGGATGAGATGGCTGGATGGCATCACAGACTCAATGGACGTGAGTCTGAGTGAACTCCGGGAGTTGGTGATGGACAGGGAGGCCTGGCGTACTGCGATTCATGGGGTCGCAAAGAGTCAGACACGACTGCGTGACTGAACTGAACTGAACTGAAGTTTGTACAAGAAAGGGTACCATTCCCTCTTGGGGAACAGATTCATGAATTTAAGCTTGATGACCAAGTATGGGTCAAAGATTGGAAACATGATTTGCTAGCCCCTTGGTGAAAAGGCCCTCATGTTATTCTAACTACCCTTGCTGCAGTTAAAGTTGCAGGTATTGTCCCTTGGATCCATCATACAAGGGTGAAGAGAACATACCACGCAGACCCAAAAAACGATGAGTGGGCGGCACAGAGGGACTCCACTGACCCTCGAGAGACTAAGACCATCCTTAAGAAGAAGGAAAAAAAGATCCTGGATGAGCCCCTTCAGGATGAAGCTGCACAATCAACTCCTGCTGCTTGGCCTCATCAACGTGATTTTAAATTTAACTTCTGTTTCAACTCAGGACAACGTTTTCATCTCATGGGCACATTCCTATGCAGACTTCCACAACACTTCCAATTGCTGGGTGTGTAGGGCTATGCCTCTGCAGTGATGGATGGACTTAGTTGGTGGGTGTCACCACTCTGCCAATGAGATTTTAAACCACTTTGCTCTTTTCTGCGATGACAAAAAGAGACTTTCCTCTCTCTTGTCAATCATAACCTCTCCTTGCTCTCTTGGTGTAAGACCTACAGTCAATAGACTCGGGTCATGGCATTTGATATAAATGCCAGTGTAACAAAAGCCTAACCTACAACAACTTCCAGTAAATCTACCTTATTTCCATGCTAGGTGGACAAGATCTGTGTTTCGATGGTACCTTATTCGTACCTTGTATAGGGACAACAGATATCATGATTAAAGTAGAGGCCTTGACTAATTTCACAAAACAGGCCCCCCTAGATAAAACAAAAGCCATTCAAGCTTTGAATGAAAAACAAATCCAAATGAGAAAAGCGGTAATTCATAATAAAATGGCTTTGAACATACTCACAGCTGCTCAAGGAGGGACCTGTGCTATAATTAAGGTTGAATGTTGTGTGTACATTCCTGACTTATCTGGCAATGTGTCAACTGCTTTAGATAACATGAAAAACCAGATAAAAACAATGTCAAATAAAAACATTCCCTTTTAGACTTCGGTCCTGTCCTGGGTGCAGGGAGACTGGTAAAAAACTCTTATAACTGTTGTTATAGTAATCTTAATCATACTGCTTTGTGGGCCCTGCTTCTTACAATGCCTTGTAAATTTTGTAACCCAGACATTGATAGAGTTCTCTCATGTGGGTGGCCAGAGGACTAAGGTGCAATATATCTTAATAAATGATGCTTGTTATGGAAATTAAGAACAACAAGAGAGAAGAATGAAGAAGGAATTCATAGGGCCTGGACCCCATCTTAGGCCTGTTCATGCTGATCATGCTCGGCCACCTCTCCAACGGACTCTGGACTCTGTGCTTAGTGCCTATGGAAACTACAATAGAAGGATAAGACCCCCTCTGGACAGGGGAATCTTGAAGATCACATCCAGGTTACTCATCACCTGAGAAAACATACTCTAATCACCTCGCCTCCGGACAGGTCATAAATTCTTTCTGTATCTATGGGAGTGTAACAGCAGGCTTATTGATTATTAACTGTTTAAACACCTAACACTTGATAACACTTGAATAATGGGGTTATTGTGATTGTATTTACCCTTCTTTGTTTTATGTAGGTCTTGAGGAAATTGGGATGGTGGGTTCAGACACGTACACATGGGGTATAAAAGACTTTCACAAATGCTGGTCAGGGTCCTTGGCTAAGAGGAGACTCTGCCTTGGGCCCGCCGGTGTAATAAACTGCACTCCACTATCTGCATTGTCCTTCTGAGTGAATTTGTTTCCCAGAACGAGTGGTTATAACATTTTCACCACAGTACTATATTGCTTGTTCATATTTAGCTCAAGATCAACTATAACACTCACATCTTTATCTATGATGCTTGGGATTAACCACTCTTTTTCAACTCTGTATTTATGAAGTTGAGTTTTCATATCTCTGTGATAGTTCATCCTTTTATCATTTTTTCCCTAATAATATACTTTTTTCTTCTAATTTATCAAGGTAATTCTAACATTAAGGTAGATGTTAGAGTTTATCAAGATAACTCTCTAACATCAAAACCCTGAGTTACATGAACCCTAGAAATATAAAGGTCAGCCAACATTCTGCATACTCTTCCTCTATACAGGAAGAAGATGGCTGTCTCTGTAGTAGTGTCAAAGATACATGAATTGAGTGTACTTGAAACAGTAATTTGAGTAGCTCTGTTATGACAAATGGAAGAGGGAGGCATCTTTCTCTACTAGTGAACATAGCACAGACTTCCCAGATACAAAGAGACAGGCCAAAGAAGCACCTAGACATATTTCAATAAGTGAGCCTTATTAGTAAATTAGCTTTTATTTAACTTTCATACACACATGCACATGTGCTCAACCACTTCAGCTGTGTCCAACTCTTTGCAACCCTATAGACCATGGCCTGCCAGGCCCCTCTGTCCCTGGTATTCTCCAGGCAAGAATACTGGAGTGGGTTGTCATACCATTTGCAGGGGATCTTCCCAATCCAGGGACTGAATCCATGTCTCTTAGGTCTCCTGCACTGGCAATCAGGTTCTTTATTACCAGTGTGACCTGAGAAACCTCCTAACATTCATAAGCAGGTGTTAAAAGGACCTAAAATAGGAAAGCATGCCAAAGCTTGGAATAATTCAAGAAAGAAGCTCAATGAACTATGTAGAGTTGTGTTCTGAACTACAGCAGTCTATATATTGTATAAAAAGTGTTGTGTGTTACAAGAAGGCCAAAAATAATGGCTTTGGAGCTCATGGTCAGGGACAGCTAAACAATAGCACAGGATTTTAGTTCAGTTAAGTTCAGTTAAGTCACTCAGTGGTGTCCAAATTTTTGCGACCCCGTGGACTGCATGGACAGGCTTCCCTGTCCATCACCAACTCCCAGAGCTTTCTCAAACTCATGTCCATCGAGTCAGTGAAGTCATCCAACCATCTCATCCTCTGTCATCCCCTTCTCCTCTAGCCTTCAATCTTTCCCAGCATCAGGGTCTTTTCCAATGAGTCAGTTTTTCTCATCAGGTGGCCAAAGTACTGGAGCTTCAACTTCAGCATCAATCCTTCCAACGAATATTCAGGACTGATTTCCTTTAGGATTGATTGGTTTGATCTCCTTGAAGTCCAAGGGACTCTCAAAAGTCTTCTCCAACACCACAGTTTAAAAGCATCAATTCTTTGGTGTTCAACTTTCTTTATAGTCCAACTCTCACATCCATACATGACTACTGGAAAAAACCATAGCTTTGGCTAAATAGACCTTTGTCAGCAAAGTAATGTCTCTGCTTTTTAATATGCTATCTAGGGTGGTCATAACTTTTCTTCCAAGGAGCAAGTGTCTTTTAAATTCAAGGCTGTAGTCACCATCTGCAATGATATTGGAGCCCTCAAAAATAAAGTCTCTCACTGTTTCCATTGTTTCCCCATCTATTGGCTATAAAGTGATTGGATCAGATGCCATGATCTTAGTTTTTTGAATGTTGAGTTGTAAGCCAATTTTTCACTCTCCTCTTTCACTTTCTTCAAGAGGCTCTTTAGTTCTTCACTTTCTGCCATAAGGGTGGTGTCATGTGCATATCTGAGGTTATTGATATTTCTCCTGACAATCTTGATATTTCTCCCAGGCTTTAAGTAGTTGGATTAAAGTGAAATGAATGAATAAGTCCAGTTTTAAGTAGATAAAGAAGTGTCTATATTTTACTGCATCTAAAACTAGAAAAAGAAGGAAAAAGTTATCATTTAAGGTTTCAAATAGCTTGAGGTAAAATCACTGCAGGTGGTGACTGCAGCCATGAAATTAAAAGACGCTTACTCCTTGGAAGAAAAGTTATAACCAACCTAGATAGCATATTCAAAAGCAGAGACGTTACTTTGCCAACAAAGGTCCATCTAGTCAAGGCTATGGTTTTTCCAGTGGTCATGTATGGATGTGAGAGTTGGACTCTGAAGAAAGCTGAGCACTGAAGAACTGATGCTTTTGAACTGTGGTGTTGGAGAAGACTCTTGAGAGTCCCTTGGACTGCAAGGAGATCCAACCAGTCCATTCTAAAGGAGATCAGCCCTGGGTGTTCTTTGGAGGGAATGATGCTAAAGCTGAAACTCCAGTACTTTGGCCACCTTATGCGAAGAGTTGATTCATTGGAAAAGACCCTGATGCTGGGAGGGATTGGGAGCAGGAGAAGGGTATGACCGAGGATGAGATGGCTGGATGGCATCACTGACTCGATGGACGTGAGTTTGAGTGAATTCTGAGATTTGGTGATGGACAGGGAGGCCTGGTGTGCTGCGATTCATGGGATCTCAAAGAGTCGGACACGACTGAGTGACTGAACTGAACTGAGGAGGCTTGACTAGAATAAATTTTTAGAATGGTGGGAACAGAAGACAGACTGCAGATAAAGAAAATCCCAGTAACAAGAGTGGGTTGCTTTTGAAAATTCTGATAATAAAAAGTGGAAGAGCCAGAATTGTTGCTAGTGATAATGACAAAGATAAATTAGAGACTCATACCAGGATTTTTATTTTATTTTTATTTGTTTTTTATATAAATTTATATTAATTGGAGGTTAATTAGTTTACAATATTGTATAGATTTTGCCATACATCAACATGAATCTGCCACAGAGAGACACAGATGTATAGAACAGTCTTTTGGACTCTGTGGGAGAGGGAGAGGGTGGGATGATTTGGGAGAATGGCATTGAAATAGGATTTTTATTATTGTAATTTTAAAGGGCTTATAGAGCTGAGCTTGTTTATAAGAAATGTCAGTGGAGAGAGAGATATATTGATGCAGGTAAAAGTGAGCACTTTAAAAGTCTCAGAACAAAGTCAAAACTAAGGGGGGAATAACCTTAAGCATTCTAAGGGAGCAGCTGAAAGAAGACACTGATAGACAGGCTCTCCCTTGAAAACAATACAGAGAGAGCATGAACTCAGAGAACCATGGGGAGCAACAGCTGATGTCTGGGGCAGCAGACTATCAGATAGGATGAGAACAGAAAAACACTTTCTTGACATGGACAAGAGAGGAATTTTTTAACTGTAGGGAAGAAGCTTCATGAGGAAGAAAAGTCAAAGTGAACTCTAAAAAATCAAGAAGAGAGCTAGACAAAAGGAAATCTAGGTACAGAAACTCAAATATATGTCATTAATCTTGGAGGTAAAGGAGAAGGGAGAAATACATGTACTGACAAAAGACACTTCATTTAGAGGAAATGAAATAAGGAGCAGAGAATCAATGGCATGCCAGGTTAGATTCCAAAATATATTTTAATATTATTATTAATAATAATACTAATATATTTTGGAACTTTCCACAAAGTTTTCTTCAAGACTTCAAACATTTTCATTCTGTACTGCTTCTACTTTCCCAAAAGCACTTTGAAGTTGGCCCCTGTGCACGTTCATGTAGTCTAGTTAACTGGGAGTCTTTGGCTTTGTGTGCAAGGAACTTTAAGCTCATAAGGGTAAGCTCCATTTAAATGAAGAACTCTGCATTTTCCATGCCTTATCCAAAGGGTTAGGGCAAGATAAACCCAAAGTACCATTTTAACAGAAACTATCTCTCCCTTGGACTCTCAAGACAAGCCTCTATTGAAAACTCTATTGAGGCTACCCTCCTTGGCCTCTGCTTCTCAGATTCAAGATTTATCTTCCAATAACAGTTTTTACTTCTGTGACCTATTTCTCAACAAAGTGCATCCTTCTTTTCCATTTTCACATGCAGGGGCTTTATTTCCATGATAGACTGAGCCTCTTCACAGTGTCATGGATGGCATGATCCTTGAAAAAGTCTAATGTGTTATGACAGATAACACAGCCAGGAAAAGCCAAAAAGAAAACCTTAAAGTGACCTTTCTTAAAACACAGAAGACTACACAACTATTTTCTCAAACCTAAAAGATTTCATGAGATGAAAGAGGCTAATAATCTTTGTATGGTGAAACTAGTCAAGTCATTTAGAAAAAAAAATCTTGATGAGCCCATGTACTTTTTACTGATACATACAAACAAAATCCACTTTATTTAGATAGCTATTCAATAATTCAGAGTTTTCATTGAAAATAAAAAGTCTTACATGACTGTATTTTCCCAAATCCTCATCCTGTTCAAGAAAAATTTTAGGGAAGAAGATGAACATAAGAGTTAGGAATCCAGCATCACTCATTTTCTTATTAGTATGGTAATTAGTTATAAGAACATATTGTGAAACACTAATAATGAGGAAAATGTGTAAAAGACTATTAAAGAATGAAAAAAATGTTTAAGTCAGTGCTTGACACATAACATTTGAATATGAATAAGAACCTACTTCTAATTTCACTATGAAAGTCATTAGAAATCAACAACTGAAAAATCACTGGAGGCCACAAAGGGCTGGAAACAGTTTATATTACCACCAGCAAGAATAGGAAGACTTTGTGATGTATGGATCATAGAATAAACTCTCCAAAGGGAACTTAGTATTGTACCTAAACTAGTTCTATATCCACACTAGTAAAGCTGAAAATCAAGACTAAATGATCTGATTTCACATAACATAATTGTATGTAGGAAATAATTCAAGACTATTTGAAGGAGTAGAACATAGCCCAGCACTTGGCAGTATAAAATTCACATGAGTTTGCTCAAATCCATGTCCATTGAGTCAGTGATGCCATCCAAACATCTCAGCTTCTGTCAACCCCTTCTTCTCCCATCCACAATCTTTCCCAGCATTAGGGTCTTTTCCAGTGAGCAGGCTCCTCTTATCACCTGGTCAAAGTATTGGAGCTTCAGCTTCAGCATCAGTCCTTCCAATGAATATTCAGGGTTGATTTTCTTTAGGATTGACTAGTTTGATCTCTGTGCTTTCCAAGGGACTCTCAAGAATCTTTTCCAGCACCAAAATCTAACCAAATTTTCAAAGGATCAATTTTGGGGGCTCAGTCTTTTTATGGTATATCTCTCACATCTGTACATAAATACCAACTTTGTCTATACTGACCTTTGTCAGCAAAGCGATGTCTCTGTTTTTAATTTTTTAAGTTTTTTTCAAGATTAATCAGAAATTTTGTTTTATTTTTTTTTCCCATACATTGCCATGAATCTGCCATGGATGAACATGTGTCCTCCATCCTAAAGCCCCCTCTCAACTCCTTCCCCATACCATCCCTCTGGGTTATCCCACTGCACCAGCCCCGAGCACCCTGTCTCATGCATTGAACCTGGACAGGCGATTCGTTTCACATATGATAATTTACATGTTTCAATGCCATTCTCCCAAATTATCCCACCCTCGCCCTCTCCCACAGAGGCCAAGAGACTATACATCTGTGTCTCTCTTGCTGTCTCATATACAGGGTTATTGTTAACACCTTTCTAAGTTCCATATATATGTGTTAGTATACTGTATTGGTGTTTTTCTTTCTGGCTTGCTTCACTCTGTATAATAGGCTCCAGTTTCATCCACCTCATTAGAACTGATTCAAATGTATTCTTTTTAATGGCTGAGTAATACTCCATTGTGTATCTGTACCACTGCTTTCTTATCCATTCGTCTACTGATGGACATCTAGGTTGTTTCCATGTCCTGGATATTAGAACAGTGTTGCAATGAACATTGGGGTACACGTGTCTCTTTCAATTCTAGTTTCCTTGGTGTGTATGCTCAGCAGTGAGATTGCTGGGTCATGAGGCAGTTTTATTTTCAGTTTTTTAAGGAATCTCCACACTGTTCTCCATAGTGGCTGAGTTTGCATTCCCACCAACAGTGTAAGAGGGTTCCCTTTTCTCCGCATCCTTTCCAGCATTTATTGCTTGTAGACTTTCGGATCACAGCCATTCGGAGTGGCGTGAATTGGTACCTCACTGCGGCTTTGATTTGCATTTCTCTGATAATGAGTGATGTTGAGCATTTTTCCATGTGTTTGTTAGCCATCTGTATGTCTTCTTTGGAGAACTGTCTCTTTAGTTCTTTGGCCTATTTTTTGATTGGGTCGTTTATTTTTCTGGAACTGAGCTGCAGGAGTTACTTGTTTATGTTTGAGATTAATTCTTTATCTGTTTTGATTTCTGTGCTTCTGATGGGTCTGTTAAGATTTTCTATTTCTTCCTGGTTCAGTTGTGGAAAGTTGTACTTTTCTAAGAATTTGTCCACTTCTCCCAATTTGTCCATTTTATTGGCATATAGTTGCTGATAACAGTCTCTTACGATCTTTTGTATTTCTGTGTGGTCTGTTGTGATTTCTCCATTTTCATTTCTAATTTTGTTGATTTGATTTTTCTCCCTTTGTTTCTTAGAGAGTCTGGATAATGACTTGTCAATTTTATTTATCTTCTCAAAGAACCAGCTTTTAGCTTTGCTGATTTTGGTTATGCCCTCCTTTCTTTTTTTTGCATTTACTTCTGCCCTAATTTGTAAGATTTCTTTCCTTCTACTAACCCCAGGGTGCTTCATTTCTTCCTTTTCTAGTTGCTTTAGGTGTAGAGTAAGGTCATTTGTTTGACTATTCTCTTGTTAAGTGAGGTAAGCTTGTATTGCTATAAACCTTCCCCTTAGCACTGCTTTTACCAAGTCCCATAGGTTTTAGGTTGCTGTGTTTTCATTTTCATTGCTTCTACAAATATCTTGATTTGTTCTTTTGGTTTCCTCAGTAATTTGTTGGTTACTCAGGAGCATGTTGTTCAGCCTACATGTGTTGGAATTTTTAATAGTTTTTCTCCTTTAATTGATATCTAATATTAGTGGATTGTGGTCAGAAAAGATGATTGGAATAATTTCCTTTTTTTTAAATTTACCAAGGCTAGATTTATGGCCCAGGATGTGATCTATCCTGGAGAAGGTTCTCTGTGCACTTGAGGAAAAGGTGAAATTCATTGTTTTGGTGTGAAATGTCCCATAGATATCAGTTAGGTCTAACTGGTGTATTGTATCATTTAAAGTTTTTGTTTCCTTGTTAATTTTCTTTGTAATTAATCTATCCATAGATGTGAATGAGGTATTAAAGTCTCCCACTATTATTGTGTTATTGTTAATTTTCCCTTTTATACTTATTAGTATTTGCCTTACATATTGTGGTGCTCCTATGTTGGGTCCATATTTATTTATAATTGTTATATCTTCTTCTTGAATTGATCCTTTGATTATTAGGTATGTCTTTCTTTGTCTCTTTTCACAGCCTTTGTTTTAAAGTCTGTTTTATCTGATATGAGTATTACTACTCCTGCTTTCTTTTGGTTTCTATTTTCATAGAATGGTACTGGCACAAGACAGAAATATAGATCAATGGAACAAAATAGAAAGTCCAGAGATAAATCCACACACCTATGGACACCTTATCTTCGAGAAAGGAGGCAAGAATATACAGTGGATTAAAGAA